>CM076580.1:1431352777-1431520445 GCA_034641835.2 Pinus albicaulis
GGCGCACCATCACGTATTGTTCGTGGTGGAAGGAGGAGAGATGAGTAGATATTTTCAGTGTTCACAGTGCACACTTTACTGCTTTTGTCATAGATTATCATTACACTTGTAGGCTTGTTGTTAATTTGAACTTTTTTGTGTTGGTGGTGGCCAAGTGGCCTATTTTGTAAACATTATTATTTGAATTTTGGACATGACTAATGTTGACAGTTGCTCACTTTAACACTTATAATATGCTTTATGTTTTATAATATGGTTAAATGCTTTATGTTTATCATTTATGTTTTATAGTATGCTTAATTTTTAAATGTTCTATCATTTTATGTTTTAAAATTTATAGTATGCTTAAAGCCTTAAATGTTTTAAATTTTTATCATGCTTAAATGTTTTAACTTTTAACTTTTATGTTTATCATTTATGTTTTATAGTATGCTTAAATGTGTTATGTTTTATAGTATGCAGCATGCTTAAATGTTTTATCATGATTCATGCTTAATTATTTGATGTATATTTGCAATTGCTAGGATCTAGAATCTAGATTCTAGATTTATGATGCTCGAATAATTAATTATTGATGTACAATGGAATCATGGATGTCATATCTATCTTGATTTATGTAAGAATATGCATGTTTTCATGTCTTCTACAACTAATATGGTATTTGGGATTGTTGTTTTGAATATAAATGCAAAAAAATATAAAAAAATATATATATATATATACTAGACGCTTCCGAAACGCTTCGCTTCCTAAATTTTTGGAAAATGACGCTTCCGCGTCCCCGCTTCCAAAAAACGTCCCCGCTTCGTGCAACATTGCTAAAGACAGAAAGGGAGGATCTGCCATGGACCAAAGATCCATCATTCGGAAGGGTTCACGCAGTCCTCCAAAGCACGCAGAAATGCAGAGAGAACACGACATGAAGGTGTTGGCATCCAGACTAGAGGAGGATCTTGCTTGTGTGTCAAGCACAACTCCTCCAGGTGTTTGGTATATTGACAGTGGAGCATCTGCTCATATGACGAGGGTTCGAGAATGTTTTTCGAGCTACCAAGAAGAATAGATGAATTTCCAGATAACTATGGGAAACAAGGCAAAATGTACCCCCATTGGGAGAGGTACCATAACTTTTCAGACCGAAGATGGCAACAAGATTTGAGCCACAAATATTCTGCATGTACCAGGGTTGGGGATGAATTTACTCTCAATGTCTCAACTTCAGAACAAGGGCTATGACGTATACTTTATTAGAGATAAGGTGTATGTCAAACACCCTAGCTGAAGCAAAAAGGCACAAATCGGAGTAAGGAGTCACAAGCTATATAAGCTTAGGCTTGAATCTCTGTTGGCCCTGATTGGCAGTACATACGACAGAGATCTGAATGAATTATGGCACAGAAGGATGGGGCATCTACATCATGGAGCCTTGGGGATTCTCAAAAATATTGTCATAGGGGCTCCTGAACTCAGCACGAAGAAAGACGAAGTTTGCAGGGGATGCGTACTAGGGAAGTACGCTAAGGAAGTGTTTCCAAGAAGCAGCAGCAGAATCAAAGGTGTATTAGAGTTAATACACTAACATTTGCGGTCCAATGTCCACAACTGCTCTCAGTGGTGCAAAGTATTTTGCCACCTTCATTGATGATCATTCCAGGAAAACTTGGATCTATTTTTTGAAAACCAAGGATGAAGTCTTTGATCAATTCAAAGATTTCAAAGCATTGGTGGAGAACTCTACAAGAAAGAAGATCAAGAAGTTGTTGTCAGATAACGATGGAGAATATATCGATAAAGACTACACAAATTTCTGTGCAAGGGAAGGCATCAAGAGAGAATGGACAACTCCATATAATCCAGAGCAAAATGGAGTTGCAGAACGGAAGAATCGGACCATAATAGAAGCTGCAAGGGCAATGTTATACGACCAAGACATGCCCAAATTCTTATGGGTAGAAGCCTACAATACAACAGTATATATTCAGAACAAAGTTCCTCATAGAACCTTCGGGAAGGTAACACCCGAGAGTGTGTTCACAGGCAACAAGCCAAAAGTAAACCACATCAGGATATTCGGCAACACGGTGTACTGCCACGTTCCAGATGAAAAGAAAAAGAAGTTGGATCAAACTGCAGAAAAGGGTTTCTAGCAAGAATGCGAAGGCATATCGCATCTATATTCCAGAGAGCAAGAAAATCGTGGTAAGAAGGGATGTAAAATTCCTGGAGGAGAAAGCCTTCAGGAAATCTCGAGAAATGGCCACAGATACGCAGATTGAGGAGGATCCACCAGTATGGCCTCAACAGCCTACAGAGGATAGGTCAAGTGCCTCTCCAAGGCACAATGATTCTATGGAGAGCTCCTCCGAAGAAGAACAGGAAGGAGAGAAGGTAAGACCACCCACCATTGATGGGAGACCGAGCAGAGAACTTCAACAAATTCTTAAGGATGCAAAAGAATTAGTTGGAGCCCCTAAAGAAGGAAAGAGGATAAGGAAGCAACCAGACCGATATCAGGCACTGGTAGCCCAGGTTGGTGAACCATCCACCTTTCGGGAAGCAGCTTAGCATCAAGTATGAGTGGATGCCATGGTGGAGGAGTATAGTGTGAAAATTCTACTGCAGTGTATTGGTTTATTTTCTCCTACTTGCTTTAATTTATACAAGTTATTTTCAGAAATTAGATTTAGAAAATACCGAAAGTAAACACAACTATAGCCAACACATGCAGATCGTTTACTGAATAATTCCCTCATGCAACAAAGTGACACCTGGATTTTTGGACATAAGTCACCGGAAAAACACAAAGCGGGAAAACTAGTTCAGCAGATATGAGGGTTTTATTATTAAGTAGGTCTGAGTACAGCAAATCTGGGTTCCAACCTTGGAAAACCCGACAGAGAATAAAAGATACAAGATCTGCAGCTAACCTGAAGATCTAGTGCCAAATTACTGACTGATCCACACCCTCAAACGGGATTACAGGACTCAG
Organism: Pinus albicaulis; assembly: GCA_034641835.2. Classification (NCBI taxonomy): domain Eukaryota; kingdom Viridiplantae; phylum Streptophyta; class Pinopsida; order Pinales; family Pinaceae; genus Pinus; species Pinus albicaulis. Next base: position 1,431,355,767 of record CM076580.1, read on the forward strand.
CCCGGATCTGGCCCTAGAAACCCTCAGCGATGCCCCTAAAGCCTCAGCGTCAGCCCTGCTACCCTCAAATACCACTGCGCTGCACCAGAAGGGACTGCGTCACCCCTAGAAGAGTCTCACAGCCTCACGCTGGCCTTAAAAGCCCTTCAGCGTAATTTCTGAAGCCTCCTAGTGCCTCTGCTTTGTCCTGCGTAGCGGCTGCGCAACACCTACGTAGCTGCTGCCTAGCTTCTCAGCGTTGTCCTTGAGTTGCTGCTCTTGCCTCTTGTTGTCTCTTGGCTCTTGGAATCAAATCATTCCCTCAGCCAATACTACCCCTCACTATAGGAAATTCCACTGGAAATTCTTAGAAAACCCGCCCTACAATTCCAGATCTATTCCTTAGTTCTACAGAAATTGTGTGTCTTCAACTAACCCTCAAGCCTTTCTCTTATACTTTTTCGTTGAACCCTTCAACGACCGAGATTAAATCATCCATCAACGGCTGAGATTTGTGACTTAAGATAATTTCATCACATGTGTTAATTAATTCACTTTAATTATTTTATTTTCCTAAGTTAGACTTAGGAAATCCATAAAAATAATTAATTATTTGAATATCTTCAACACAACTTGAAATTTCTTAAATCCATTTATGGGTCTTGTAGATCAGGTGTACTCTAGCCCCTCCACAAAATTTGGGACCTAGAGCACAACTAATGCCACCCCAAATACACAAAATCTCAACACTCCCTCTTAGCATCAGAAGTGTGCTCTAGCAATACATCACACCATGCATTACAAGATCTTTAGTACTTGGTTTGTGTTGTTGATGCTTGGCCTGCTGCCCTCCATCTACTGCACTGTTGTTCTCTGTACTGTTGCCCATGCCACTACCACATTTGTACTGCAGCTCCCTCTCAAATCGCTGCATCATGCTGCCTATAGCACTGATGTTCTAACTACTGCACTGCAACTCAGTTGCTGAGAAGTAAGCAACTGAAAGACTCTGCCCAACTTTTTGACAGACAAGTCAAGTTGCCCTCCACCACTGAAGTCTCCTAGATACTAAAACACGCTGCACCCTTGGAGACACTGTCATGCTGCAACACTGCACTGCATGAGCCCAGCTTCTCTGCGCTGCTTAAGTCCCATCAACCTCTCTGCGTTGCTGCCTCCATGCTGTTGCTACCTCTGCATTACGCTGCTCCTTCAGCTCTTCAACTTCCTCTTGCTCTTCAATGTGGTCATCTGCAACCATCTCCCGACTCATCCCGCTACCGTCTTAAGGCTCCCGTAGCTCGTATGTGATCCAAGAGTAGGGCTGACTCAAGGATCCCGCCACCTAATCTGGATACTCTATATATCCATGTCACCCCACCTCTTTTCTCGAGGTGCATGAGCACTCATCTCTGCATCATCATCAGAGCCATCGTCATTTGCTGCTGCAGCCTTGGAATCAGAAGCTCCTTTGTCCTTCTTCTTAGGACAACTGCTGGCGAAATGACCAAGATCACCACAATTAAAGCACCGGACCTTGGAGAGGTCCTTCTTCTTCTTCCCTTGCTTCCTTTCCCTTGATGCAAGGGTCGCATCCTCCTCTTCTTCTTTCTTCACTCTGGCTGATCCGCTTCCTCCAATGTTTGATTGCTTCTTGGTAATCCTCCTGATCTCCTCTTGGCAGAGAATAGCCCACATATCTACCCATGATGGTAATGCTGCCCTTCTTAGAATGCTCTGGACAGACGTTTCCCATTCTTCAGAGATAGCATTTAAGGTTGTCCTCACAAGGAGCCCTTCATCTGGATTAGCACCCATGCCAATCAGTTGGTCACGAATAGCTTGAAGTCTGAAGAGGAATGGATCTATCTCTTCACCCTCCATCATCTGGAACATACGCATTTGATTCTCAAGAAGCATCTTTCTTTACATAGAACCTCCTTGGTACATCACTTCCAAAGCTGACCACATGTCATGTGCTGTATTCTTACCAGTCACATGAGGAATCACGTGATCTTTGACTCCGTCTATGATCAACCTCTTCGTTCGTGCTTGATTCTCTTCATACTTCTTTAGTGGATCTGCATCAGTTGGCACAGCAAGTGTCTTCTCTGCATGATCTTTGAGACCATACTCATCCAGAACAGAGAGGATTCTGGTATTCCAGATAACATAGTTGGACATGCCATCCAATCTATCTTGATCCCTCAATCCATATCAAGCTATATTTGCTCAGATCTGAAGAAAACAGTACTTCTCCCTCTAGATCTGGGTTTCTTGGTGACTAGAAACCCTCTAGTAACTGCTTCTTTCTGCAAACTAACTTCCCTTTTGGAAATCACCAAAACTCAAACGGACAGTATTCTCTGATCCTCCTGATCAAATCTCAGATCTGTTTGGTTTAGATCTGCTGAATGACTGTCTTCCTCCCGCTTTTGTTGCCTTAGCTAGGCACAATTCTGCACCTGCAGAATCTCTACCCCACCAGCACTACTGAAGATCTGAAGCACTGCTTCCAAAACTTGGTTGAATTCTTCTGCAACAAGAGGAGTGACTGAACAACGTCCTCCTAGCTGGCCCAGCGCTTTCCCAGCGTGGCTCAGAAGTGGACTACATAACCCCAGACTGGGTGACGCAGTCCTTACACTGCCCTGGGAAGGGTCTGCGTAAGCCCAGAGGCCTTCTGTAGCTTCAACGCTGCCTTCTTCTGGATCTGCGTCCTGTTGTCAAGATGCCCTTTCCGGATCTGCTGCTTCTTCTGCCACCCTGCAGAAAAAATATTTCTTCAGCCAATTTGCTGAAGATTCAGCGTGATCATTTATCGCTCTAATACCATGTGAAAATTCTACTGCATTGTATTGGTTTATTTTCTCCTACTTTCTTTAATTTCTACAAGTTATTTTCAAAAATTAGATTCAGAAAATACCGAAAATAAACACAACTACAGCCAACACATGTAGATCATTTACTGAATAATTCACTCATGCAACAAAGTGACACATGGATTTTTGGACATAAATCCCCGGAAAAACCCAAAGCGTGAAAACCAGTTCAGCAGATATGAGGCTTTTATTATTAAGTAGTTCTGAGTACAGCAAATCTGGGTTCCAACCTTGGAAAACCCGAAAGAGAATAAAAGATACAAGAACTGCAGCTAACCTGAAGATCTAGTGCCAAATTACTGACTGATCCACACCCTCAAACGGGATTTACAAGACTCAGCCTGGATCTGGCCCTAGAAACCCTTAGCGTTGCCCCTGAAGCCTTAGCTTCAGCCTTGCTACCCTCAAATGCCACTGCGCTGCACCAGAAGGGACTGCGTCACCCCTGGAAGGGTCTCACAGCCTCACGCTGGCCATAAAAGCCCTTCAGCGTAATTTCTGAAGCCTCCTAGTGCCTCTGCGTTGTCCTACGTAGCACCTCCGTAGTGGCTGCGCAGCACCTGCCTAGCTTTGCAGCGCTGTCCTTGAGCTGCTCCTCTTGCCTCTTGCTATCTCTTGGCTCTTGGAATCAGATCATTCCCTCGGCCAATACTACCCCTCACTACAGGAAATTCCACTGGAAATTCTTAGCAAACCCGCCCTAGAATTCCAGATCTATTCCTCAGTTCTACAGAAATTGTGTCTTCAACTGACTCTCAAGTCTTTCTCTTATACTTTTTCATTGAACCCTTCAACGGCCGAGATTAAATCATCCATAAACGGCTGAGATTAAAACACTGCTTGATCCATGTGACTTAAGACAATTTCATCACATGTGTTAATTAATTCACTTTAATTATTTTATTTTCTTAAGTTAGACCTAGGAAATCCATTAAAAATAATTAATTATTTGAATATCTTCAACAAAACTTGAAATTTCTTAAATCCATTTCTGAGTCTTGTAGATCAGGTGTACTCTAGTCCCTCCACAAAATTTGGGACCTAGATCACAACCGATGCTACCCCAAATACACAAAATCTCAACATATAGCTCCATCATGACGAATGATATCTGGGAAGTAGTCCCTAGACCACAGGCCAGATCAATTGTAGGATCCAGGTGGATCTACAAGATCAAATATGCTGCAGATGGCAACATAGAGAAGTTCAAGGCAAGGTTTGTATCTAAGGGGTATGCACAGAAGGAAGGCATTGATTATGAGGAAACCTTCGCCCCAGTAGCTCGCTACACTTCTATCAGATCTGTCATCTCTCTCGCTGCGCAAATGGGATGGGAGATTCACCAGATGGATGTCAAGACAGCGTTCTTGAACGGGGTGATAGAGGAGGAAGTGTACATACAACAGCCAGAGGGCTTCAAGACACATGAGCAGAAGACTCATGTTCGCACGCTTAAGGAAGCCTTGTATGGTTTAAAACAAGCCCCCTGGGCATTGTATGGACGGATTGATAGCTACTTGCAGAAGATGGGGTTCGTCAAGAGTGACGCAAACCCCAACCTCTACTACTTGAGAGTAGGAGATGAGCCGCTTATTCTTGTACTTTATGTGGATGATCTGTTTTTGGCCGGATCAACCAAGCTCATCAGAGACTGCAAGGAGAATCTGGCGACAGAATTCAACATGAAGGACTTGGGGCAGATGCACTATTTTCTTGGATTAGAAGTCTAGCAGCAGAAAGGGGAAATCTTCCTAGGGCAAGGAAGATACACAACAGAATCCTGAAGAGATTTCAGATGGAAGACTGTATACCCATGGCCACGCCAATGATTACTAATTGGAAGAAGATAGACACATCATAGGATGATGAGGTTGTTCCCACCTTGTACAGACAGCTCATAGGATCATTTATGTATTTGGTCAATACTAGACCAGACATTTGTTATGCAGTGAATACCCTCAGTCAGTTCATGGTGGAACCAAGGAGGGCTCACTGGGCAGCAGCCAAACATGTTCTCAAATACCTGAGAGGGATAGTCGAGTATAGATCGAAGTACACCAAGGGCAATGAAGTCCAGTTGAGTGGGTTCACAAATGCAGATTGGGTTGGAAGCACAGTGGATCGGAAAAGTACCAGTGGGTACTGTTTCAGTCTCGGATCAGGAATGACCTCCTGGTGCAACAGGAAACAGAAGTTCGTAGCACTGAGCTCAGCCAAGGCAGAGTACACGGCAACGAGCACAGCTTTGTGCGAGGCCATATGGCTCTGCAAGTTACTCTTGTACTTGCGCAAGAAGTGGATGGAACCGACCGAGATTATGTGCGATAATCAGAGTTGCATTAAGCTCTCAGAAAATCCTGTGTTTCATGACTAGTCGAAACACATTGACATTCGGTGCCACTTCATCAGGGATTATGTCCAGAGGGCAGTAGTACAGTTGCGATACACTCCTACAAGAGAACAGGTGGCAGATATCCTCACAAAGGCTCTAAGTAAGATCAAATTCACTTACTTCAGAGAAAAATGGGGATGGTCAAGAACCCTTTCCATTAGAGGAAACGGTGGTCTTCAGAAGAAGAAGGAGATGTAGTACGGATGCTGCAGTGGCAGAGGAGTGTCACGAGGCAGCAGTACAGGAAGCAACAGCGCAGAGATGAGGGGCAGCAACCAGGACAGCATCAGCGCAGCAGATGTAATAGAGTTAGACCAGTGCAACGGTATCTTGCTTAAACACTTTCCTCACAAAGAGGGAGTGTTGATTTCTATAGCATCGGGAAGTGTTCTAAGTCTCATTTTTTGTATAGAGGCTTGGACAACAATGATCCAGAGAACCCAGAAATCGTTTGTGGAAATTCCACTCAGATATGAGTTTATTAAAATAATTAATTATTTTAATACAGACCCTAAGTTCAAACTTAGGGAAATTATATAATTAAAGGGTATTAATAAAGCAAAGTGTGAATCTTCTAGAAAACGAAGATCAAGTCATCTTTTAATCTCAGCCATTGATTAACGATATAATCTTGGTCGTTGATTCATCAGCGAGAAGACTATAAGTAGAGACTTGAAGGCCATTTGGAAATCAAGCCAGGGACACTCTCAGTACCTGAAGGAAATCGATTCTGAAGCAAGAGAATTCTATTTCAGTGGGTGAGATTGTAGAGGCAGGGTTGGAGAAGAAGAAGGAGGGAGGAGTCGGTTATCGGGAAGCAGAAGTCAGGAGGATGAAGGGAAGGGTGAGTTGATCAGCAGCAAGACCCCCTCCACGCAGAATCACACAGTCCAGGGAGAGACTGCGCAGAGCTCTCATGTTGGATGACGCAGAGGGTGAAGGAGGTCACCCCGAGGGTCTGAAATTTGTCTGAAGGTTCCAAAAAATTCAGCCAGGTGTTTGCTAATTTTATCTGTTCATCAGACTCTTGTAAATGTACTTTCCATTTCTGAAGATAAATATAAAACCCTCATCTGCTGCACCGGTTTTCCCACATTGGGTTTTTCCAGGGACAATTGTCCAAAAATAATTGTATTCATATGGTTGTTTCTATTGTGCTACTTGTGTAATTTATATTTTTGTTCTTATGCTCTTAATGATAGTGAAGATCTGCAAATGTGTTTATTTTAGAATTTACTAAAGCATTTGTAAATAACTTTTCTCATAAGTAGGAGAAATAAACCAAGTATTGTAGAAATATTTTCCTTGTCGAAAATTCCACAAGGAAGGTATCAGAAGAGAGTGGACCGCTCCATACAATCCGGAGCAGAATGGTGTGGCAGAAAGGAAAAACAGGACTATTGTCGAAGCGACAAGGGCGATGTTGTATGATCAAGACATGCCCAAATTTATGTGAGTTGAAGCTTGTAATACAGTTGTCTATGTTCAGTACAGGACTCCTCACGCTGCATTGGGGAAGATCACGCCGAAAAGTGTCTTCATTGGCAGCAAGCCTGAAGTGAGTCACTTTAGGATCTTCGGCAGTACAGCTCACTGCCATGTGCCCAGTGAGAAGAGGAAGAAGTTGGAAATGACTGCGTAAAAAAGGGTATCTGGTAGGATACAGTGAGAATGCAAAGGTATATTGCATCTACATTACCAAGAGCAGGAAAGTTGTAGTGCAGAGGGATGTGAAATTTATGGAGGAGAAGGCCTTCAGAAGATCCTGCGAGTTGCCTTTTGCTACGCAATCTAAGGACGATTCATTGGTTCGCAGTCCCGAATGTAGTTACTAGTAGCTACTTGAAAAAAATTTGCATTCCCTTTTGGAGGACGAGTTTGGTTTCATGGATGCATTTTGATATATGGATTCTATCTTCTTGATCTTGGAGCTTCATTATTGGCATAATTTGATGATTAGATATACCCATTTGTACATGTATGTGATCTTTTTCATGTTTATTCTTGTTATTTATTTTGTCGCATGAATGTCGCTAGGATTTTCACTCTATAAGTCTAAAATTTACTGCTTTTCTATGTGAAGTTGTGGAAATTTTGCGTTGCATCATTGCATGGGCCATGTATGAATGTTCCTAGAGATTGTTTTTTTTAATACATCTTAATAAGTCATCAATTATTGCATATCAAAGTATAAAGTGCTTGAGTAGCTACTCTCATGCCCTAATGACAGGCGAAGTTGCTTGAAGGCCTCCTTGATTGGGTAAATCCTTTCCAAACAATAAATTCTCTTTGACGCCATCTCTCCCAAAGGATAAGGCACTAATCCTTCCATAGGTGATCACTTTTAAAGAATATTTCTCTAACCTCTCCTTCTCTTTCTAGGCCTAACCTCCATAGGTCACCCAGGGCATCATTTTTCTCCCATTGTAGCCATCAAAAAACTTCGATCTCTTGTCCATAACAGCACTAGGGTTTTCTCTATAGGCTCTCCAAATTTCACAAAATTTTGACAATGGGATCTTTTTAAAGTTTGTTTTCTTTCTCTTATAAATCTAGAAACTACAATAAAGGATCATCATAAGACCAAATTTGGATCAATTCCCTAGCGTTAATTTGGAAACTCGAGGATAAATTCCCTCCATTGGAGTCTTCCTCATCCAGAGAAGCCCATAATAGACCTTGGAAGAATTTAATTTGGTCAAGGAAAAAAATTATTTTTAAGGTGAACACTAAAGTCTGAAACCCACATGTGCACAAAAATACAAGTCAACCTGGGCAAGCTAATTCGACCCCTTGAGACGCATATAAATAGATCTCATGTCACAACACTTTGGAGCATCATCACACACATCTTTCTTCTCTTGGATTGGTTCGTACAGCCCCGAAATTGCAAGTCTATCTTCACATGTGCGAAGGAGAGAGAGGGTTTTTCCATTGGCCGAAATTGTGTTGGGATTGTTACCCATCAGCTATGGGTGACACCCATACAAGAAATTTTTCTCCTAGATGGTCCTCATCCGGCAGCTAGCGACCCCTTGCAGCCACCAAATATCTTGATGTGCCACCATCTCTACCACTTGATTCAGCCATTATGCACCCTCGCCCATCTGTCATGATCATAAGTTTGAAGGTGGGCTTTCCAAACCCGAAGGTATGGCATTCATTATGTAGTTGGGCACTTTTGTTTACTTATCATGGGCACTTTTGGGCATGGATTATAGGAGGGATTCAACGGAGATAATCGTCTTGGTTTGTCCTCTTGTTTCCTTTGTCCAACTTGGTGGTTAACCTTGTATCCTAATCATGTAGGATCCCCTTTATTGGCTACTAGCTTTAGGAATGGCACTCCATGGGATATCCCGATTTTGGTTGTGTGGTCCCATTTCTCGACACCCAATACATCACTCCCCTCCGCTCATTATAATCCCTTTCACCATATTTACCATTTGGGTCCACATTTGTCCATTGGGTCCACAAGGAGTTATCCTCCACTTCCCCTTGTCCACAATTTGGGTCGGGCCTAAAACGATGCCCCAGAGGTTGATGCAGCTAAAAAGAAAGTAAAAAGCATAATTTGGCCACTCAACAGAAAATGTACCATAGGATGCAAAAGATGGTTGGGACAACAAATTTAGCACATGGGCAAAAGCTAGCATGAACTCTACCCTCTATCATTATGGCCATCACCCTCGTTCCTAGGGCCCCTATATGAGCCCCCTGCATCATTACGGAACCCATGATTGTCCCAACCCTTGGTGGGTGATGAACTGCCCAGCCTTAAGGGGCTATTCAATGCTACATCATTCACATCATGCTCTCATCCCTTGGAGCCCCGAGCAGTTATATAATAAAAATCAATAAAAGGAAAAAGGCATATGAAGAAGGGTGGAAAAACAAAAGTCGGGGTAACTCATGCACAACAATTGCTCCCTCTTACATTCATACACCCAAGTGCGGGCTTCCCTCATCATGGCTACCTGTTGTCGCCCAGATTGTACAGGCACCGCGACAACCGCTCAAGGCTAGGGTTTTCCCTCTGATCCCCGCACACTCCATTCTAGCTGTCTCCCAACAACAGGCTATGGGGGGTAATCCCTATGGAATGAGATGAAGGAAACAAGTTAGGAACCAACTTGTTCGGGAGACACAAATGAGTGGCCTAGCTACTCGATTAAATTCAACAAGATTTTTTATTAGATTAGATTTCTAAAGTATGAGACCAGTGCCTTATGAAGTCACAATTCTTGCTTAATACAAATTGATGCCAAGTAACCGGATGGACACCCACTGCTTAAATGATTGACTAACCTATATGGTGTGCAAGTCATAGGATATATTTGTGGTGCAGTGTCCTTGGTTATTTTTAGTTATATGCCTAATATAAGTGTAACCTTCCCTTAACTATTTTGAAGTTGAGCTCCAAGTTAGGTTGTGGGAAGGAGGCGAACAGGAAGTAGGCTAAGGTCTGATTAACAATACCTTATGTTGTGCTCCTATCACTTGGTGCCTTTGGCGCTGCAGAGAAAGTGGCTCTGACGACTGCAAGGTCACCGTGTTAAACACCAAAGAGTTGTCAAGTCCCTCAAGCTAGGTGTAATATCCCGAAGGGGAAATAGACAGTAATACAAAGCATGCAACAAGATATATAATACTAGAAACAGATCATGAAGCAGATACACACGAAATAGAGAGAATGCTAAGCCATTTTATTATACTGAGAAATAGAAATAAGTACAAGAGGTGATCAGAATGATGGCACCTCAACTTGCACCAGGCAAGTGTAGGAATACTCTCAGAATATCAATGCAAATGGCTGCTCTCTGCTGTAACTCAAAGCTGTTGAAATACTACCGTGCTGCTGCTACTACTGGAACAAAAAGAGTATTTGGAGTTGCTCCCCTACTCGGAAAAATCTGATACTTTGGAATCGGCCTCTACTCACAATACCCAGAAAAGCCCAGAGAGCGTTTCTGAAATGGTCGACCCCCGCAAATGCCTCCCTTGAGGATCTACGCTATCCTCCCAAGGGCCACGCTGGTCCTGAATGCTATCCTCCAAAATATGGCCTCCCTCTCTGTCAAATGTCTCCAATAGGCAAGGGCTGGCCCCTTGCTCAATCCTCTGGCCTGAATCCTTCAAAATGGTACCAATCCGGAGCTCCCCCAAATGAACTGCATCCTCCCTCTCAAGACTGCACAGTCCCTAGATGCTCTGCTCCTCCACAAATGCAACCACCAATCCTCCTGCAAAAACGCTGATGGAAATACCTCACTTGAGCAAGCACTCGAAGTCTCCCGGGGCTGAGGGTGGGATCTCCGAACGGAGACACCCGATGTACTGAATAGTACTACAGACAAGCTAAACAGCCAGCGTGCTCCAAGTCGAAATGACAAGCTCAATATGCATAAACATGAATGACCAAATGAGGAGGCTCTCCTCCCTTTTATAACGATGGGCCTCTCTCACCTTAGGCCCCACCATCTCCCACGTGCTCCTTGGCCCACGCTGTCCCTCTCAACTGCGTGAGGTAGGCCCCACGCTGCCCACGTGGTCTGCGTCCTCCTTTCCCTGCGCTGTCCACTTGGCCACTAGGCCCCACTTCCTCAAATACGATGTGGACTTAGGGAAATACTTTATCCTAAGTGAGCTAATTAATATTTTACCCACTTTATTCATGCTCCAACTATAATAAGGAAAAATTGGTCAAAATTAATATTTCCAATTAGCTATCGCTAATTGGGAATATTACAGTCTCCCCCGGCAAAATGTTGCTTGACCCCAAGCAACTGTAGTGATGGATGCTGCAAGATCTCCTCACTCTCCCAAGTGGCATCCTCATCCAGCAAATTCTTCCACCTCACTAAGAATTCTCGGACTGTCCTGCTCCGCAACTATCTCTCCCTAGTATCAATAATGGCCTCCGGCTGTAGCACCAAGTGCCCCTCATCATCCGTAGGCGGAAGCTCCCCTGTCACTGTCACCTGCTGTCCCAGTGCCTTCTTCAGGCACGATACGTGAAAGATGTTATGAATCTTGCTGCCCTGTGGCAGCTCCAACTCATAAGCAACCTGCCCAACTCTGCGTATCACTCTGTAAGGCCCATAAAAACGGGGCTTGAGCTTCTCAGCCCCCTTCTGCTTCAAAGTCGACTGTCGGTATGCCTGCAAACGTAGGTAGACCAAGTCCCCTACCTCAAACTGTCTCTCCACCCAACCCCTGTCGGCATACAGCTTCTGCTGGTTCTGCGTTGTAGCCATGTTATCCTTGAGAGCTCGGAGGATGTCCTGACTCTCTTGGATCCAATCCTTGGCTCTCGAAGCCTTGCTGGCACCAAACATCACATCAACAAAAGATAAAGCATGATAACCATATAATGCGTAAAACGGAGACATACCGATGGTCATGTGATGTGTGTTGTTGTAGAAATACTCTCCTAGGTGCAGCCACTTCAGCGATGCTCTCTGCTGCCCACTGACATAGTTACACAAGTAGCCCTCCAGCCACTTGTTAACTATCTCTGTCTGCCCATTTGTCTGTGGGTGGTAGCTAGTGCTCGGTGTCAACTCTGTCCCCACCAAACGAAAAAGCTCCTGCCAAAACCCGCCCATGAAGCGGCTGTCCTTGTCACTGACAATGGTCTTGGGAAGACCATGTAACCTGAAGATGTCCCTGAAGAACAGCTCCACCACATGTGCTGATGTGTAATGTGCAGATATGGTGAAGAGATGCGCATATTTTGTCAGTCGATGAACGACGACGAATATACAGTCCTTGCCCTGCACCATGGGCAACCCTGTGATGAAATCCATCGAGATACTCTCCCATTTCCCCTCTGGAATGGGAAGAGGCTGCAACAACCCTGCTGGATGGTTCATCTCCCCCTTGTTGCACTGGCAAACCTCGCAGTCCCTGACATGCTGGAGTACGTCCTCCTTGAGGCCCTTCCATGAGAGCCTCTCTCTGATGGCCCAGTAGGTTTTGGTAAACCCCTGATGGCTAGACAATGGTGAATCGTGTGAAGCCTGCAATATCTTCTTCTTGAGCTGAGAGCCCTCAGTCAAGAAGATCCTGTCCCTGTAGTAGATGATCTCATCCATCACCCTATATCTGTCATCTGTCACCTGTCCATCCAAAACCTCACAAGCAAACCTGTCCTTGGAGTACTCCACCAATAGTCGAGCCCTCCAATCTGCGTCCAAACTCATCAGAGACAACGTGGCTGGTCTGCGTGAGAGTGCATCATCCACCACGTTGTTCTTCCCTTTGACATACTCGATGTCATAGTCGTATGCTTGGATCTTGCTGACCCACTTCTTCTGCCTCTCCTGTCGCTGTTTCTGCTCTAAGAAGAACCTGAGGCTGTTGTGGTACGTGGCTGGTCTACGTGAGAGTGCATCAGCCACCACGTTGTTCTTCCCTTTGACATACTCGATGTCAAAGTCGTAGGCTTGGATCTTGCTGACCCACTTCTGCTGCCTCTCCTGTAGCTGTTTCTGCTCTAAGAAGAACCTGAGGCTGTTGTGGTTCGTCCTCACCCTGAACCTGTTACCTACCAAGTACTGCCGGAATTTGGCCAATGCATGCATGATGGCCAGCATCTCCTTGTCGTATATGGCATACAACCGCTCATGTGGAAGGAGCTTCCGGCTCTCAAAAGCTATAGGGTGGCCTCCCTGCATCAACACTGCGTCGATCCCCTCTCCTGATGCATCACAACTCCAGAACGAATGGCTGCGCGAAGTCTGGCAATGCTAACACTGGACAGCTGCTCATCAACTCCTTGAGCCTGTCAAAGGCTCGCTGCGCTGTGTCTGTCCAACTGAATGCCCCCTTCTTCGTCAGATCTGTAAGGGGTGCAGCAAGCTGAGAGAAACTTTTGACGAACTTCCTGTAGTAGGTGCAGATACCCACAAACCCCCAAAGTTCTGTCACGTTTCTCGGCTCTGGCCAATCCCTGATGGCCCTGATCTTCTCCTCGTGGACCCTCACTCCGTCCACCCCTATGATGTGTCCCAAGTATAGCATCTTCGTCAACCAAAACTCGCACTTGGAGAGCTTAGCATAAAACTGCTGCTCCTCCAAAATACGCAACACTGCCTCTATGTGCTGGAGATGCTCCTCCCATGTCCTGCTATATATCAATATGTCATCAAAGAAGACCAACACAAACTTCCTCGAGTGACTGCGGAAAATGTGGTTCATACATGACTGGAAGGTGACCGGTGCGTTGGTTAGCCCGAAGGGCATCACCAAGAACTCAAAATGGCCATAGTGGCACCTGAAAGCGGTCTTGGGAATGTCCTATTCCCTCACGCGAATCTGATGGCACCCGAATCTCAAATCAATCTTTGAGAAGAACTGTGCCCCTCTCAACTCATCCATCAGCTCGTCAATCCGTGGAATAGGGTACCTGTTCTTCATGGTCTTTTTGTTCAGGTCTCGGTAATCAATGCACATCCTCAATGTGTCGTCCTTCTTTTTCACCAACACTACCGAAGAAGCGAAAGGACTGGTGCTAGGCCGAATGTGTCCAAGAGTTAATAGCTCGCGGATAGCCCGCTCAATCTCGTCCCGATAGGCCTTGGGGTGCCTATAGGGTGTGGTAATGACGGCCTGTATGCCCTGCTCAAGCTCAATCGTATGCTCAAATCCCCGGTCTGGTGGCTGTCCCGGTGGTATCTCCCCAAACACCGTGGCATACCTGTCAAGGATGGTCTGTATCTCTAGATGAATTGTCTACCCGGTAGTCCCTGCCTCTGATGCACGCAGCTCTACTGCCCACTCTATGTCTCCCTTCCGGAAGTCTGCCTCCATCCGGTGAGTTGAAACTGTCTGAGGTGGGTAAGTGTGCATGCCCCGTATCTTCTCGTGCTTCCTGGTCTTCTTGTCATCCCACTCCATCTCCAAGGCCTCCTAATCTGTGGTGACCTTCCCTAGAGTGTTCAGCCACTGTACACCCAATACCACATTGGTATCCAGTATGTTAACCACGAAAAAGTGGTCAGTCACTGTGTAGGTGCCCATCGTCACTGCCAGTGCTGGAACATATCTGGCACACTGCATAGTCTGATCTCCTGGGACCAAAACTGAAAACCCATCGAAGCTCTCTGTCTGTATGCCTCTCCGCTCTACCATCTGTGCATTGATGAAGTTGTGGGTTGCCCCACTGTCCACCAGTACTGATACTCGCTGCCCCCGCACTGTACCTCGGACACGCAGCGTCAGATACTTGGGGACTCCTCGCAATGCTGCAAGGGCCCCTCCGGTAGGTTCAAAGGCTGCACCTCCTGCTCCTGGTGGTGGAGGTGGAAAATGATCTTGCGCTGCATGGCTGCCCCCTGCCTCCACGTCATCATACTCATCTTCTTCCCCACTGCTCTCGGAGAAGACCTCGATAAAATGTGCTTTGCCAGCAGCACATTTGTGTCCTGGTGCCCACGGCTCCTGACAGGTGAAACACAATCTCTTCTTCTTTAACTCCCTCCTGGCATCATCATCCAACTGCCCTCTACCCTGATTCCCGCTAGGAGGCGGAATCCTCACATCCTTCCCCTTAGGCTGGAAAGCCTGTCTCTGTCCTGGGTAAGGCATCCTGCAAGTCCCGTGTCCTGCCAACTGCATCATGGAGTGTGGTCGGTTTAGTGGATCTGACCAATCCCCGAAGCGGCTCTGCTAGCCCATCAATGAACATGTAGATCATCCGTGCCGCAGATAGATCTGGTACCATCACAGAAAGTCTCAGGAAATCTAAGATGTATGTATCCGGACTCCCGGCCTGCTTAAGCCTCGTCAACTCAACAAAGTGCTCCTCTGGATCCCTCCGATCAAACCTCTCAATCAACCTCCGAGTAAACTCGGCATAAGCTGTCACTGTCGAGTGTCCGAGTGTAACCATCCCGTGGAACCACCAATCTTGGGCCTCGCCATCCAGATGCAACGCTGCCACCTTGATGGCCTCCGTCTCCGACATCTGGTTGAGCTGGAAGTATATGTCCAGCTTCTCCACCCAAGCCTTTGCCGCACTGTTTGATGAGCCATCAAACATAGGCAAATGGAACCTGATCACCGTACGCTGAGTGTCTCCCTCGTGATAATGTCGGTGTCCCCTGTGATGGTCATGGGGTCTGCTGTCCTGCTGGAGCTGGACAAAATCTCGAAATGAAAGGGCATCCCTGAACTCTTGCCCGTATGCCTGGTACTCAGCAAAGTAATCACCCATGTGGCCCGGCTCCGGTTCCTGCTGTGCTCCTACCCCTGTGTCTGCAGCCAGAAAAGTGGGCATAGTGGAACGTGTGGGTACATGAGATGCCATGTGCTGAGTGGCATTGTGCTCTTGCAAGTGGTGGGATGTGCCTCATCCCTCACCAATCTGGAAACCCCTTGGGGTTTCACGTTGTCTAGCCTCTACAGCAGTCAATCTCTATCCCATCACCTCAATCTATCTTGATAGATCCTGCACTGACTTGAGGAGCATTTCCCCAAACATCTTCACGTCACTATCATCTGCCATCGGTTCCTCGTGCTCTGCGTCCACTACTGGAACACAGTCACCCTCTCCGTAGGTGATTTGCAACCTACGCTCTCGGTCACGGTACTTCCTACCCATATAGCAAATATATGGCTTCTCTCCCGGTGTCATAGACAACTTGCTCCACAGGCTGAGCCAAGTCTATGAGCTCTGATACCACTGTAATATCCCGAAGGGGAAATAGACAGTAATACAAAGCATGCAACAAGATATATAATGCTAGAAACAGATCATGAAGCAGATACACACGCAATAGAGAGAATGCTAAGCCATTTTATTATACTGAGAAATAGAAATAAGTACAAGAGGTGATCAGAATGATGGCACCTCGACTTGCACTAGGCAAGTGTAGGAATACTCTCAGAATATCAATGGAAATGGCTGCTCTCTGCTGTAACTCCAAGCTGTTGAAATACTGCCGTGCTGTTGCTACTGCTGGAACAAAATGAGTATTTGGCGCTGCTCCCCTACTCGGAAAAATCTGATACTCTGGAATCGGCCTCTACTCACAATACCCAGAAAAGCCCAGAGAGCGTTTCTGAAATGGTCGACCCCCGAAAATGCCTCCCTTGAGGATCTACGCTATCCTCCCAAGGGCCACACTGGTGCTGAATGCTATCCTCCAAAATATGGCCTCCCTCTCTGTCAAATGTCTCCAATAGGCAAGGGCTGGCCCCTTGCTCAATCCTCTGGCCTGAATCCTCCGAAATGGTACCAATCCGGAGCTCCCCCAAAATGAACTGCGTCCTCCCTCTCAAGACTGCGCAGACCCTAGATGCTCTGCTCCTCCACAAATGCAACCACCAATCCTCCTGCAAAAATGCTGATGGAAATACTTCACCCGAGCAAGCACTCGAAGTCTCCCGGGGCTGAGGGTGGGATCTCCGAACGGAGACACCCGATGTACTGAACAGTAATACAGACAAGCTAAACCGCTAGCATGCTCCAAGTCAAAATGACAAGCTCAATATGCATAAACATGAATGACCAAATGAGGAGGCTCTCCTCCCTTTTATAACAATGGGCCTCTCTCACCCTAGGCCCCACCATCTCCCACGTGCTCCTTGGCCCACGCTGTCCCTCTCAACTGCGTGAGGTAGGCCCCACGCTGCCCACGTGGTCTGCGTCCTCCTTTCCCTGCGCTGTCCACTTGGCCACTAGGCCCCACTTCCTCAAATACGTTGTGGACTTAGGGAAATACTTTATCCTAAGTGAGTTTATTAATATTTTACCCACTTTATTCATGCTCCGACCATAATAAGGCAAAATTGGTAATATTTCCAATTGGGAATATTACACTAGGTGAGAAGGGTTTCCCTAGATCTCCGCTTATGTTAGGAGGTATGTTTTAATGCAAGCTAGATCTGAGGATGCTTATGCAATGATAATGAGTGAAGATTTCTTGAATTAAGATTGTTTGTGTCATTTAAATACTTAATGTGAGTTATCTTGAAACAATAGTACTTAATAATAATGAGATAACAATCTTAAACAAGACAAATGTCAAAAGATACAAGTGCAAGCTTCAACAATATTCCACAAGATGTTTAACCATTTCAAAGAAACTAGAGAACTTATCCACCAATGATTATCAACACAAGATGTGAAAAAGATATTATTATGTTAGTACCACAATGCCAATTTAGATGCTCAAGTTAACTTCATCAGTGAGCTTAGCCTCAGAATTTGAATGTTTTCAAGTGCAAAATTAGACAATTTTTAAGACCAAGATGAGATAAACAAATTTCAGATTTCCAACAACTCAAATAAGCAGTAACACTTCAGAAATTTCAGAATTTATTAGTGTTATGACAACAGTAGAAAATTCACTTTAGATAATGAAATTCTATCAAGCACGTGAGACACAAATTTTCCAATGATTAGCACATATAATTTCTCATGTTAGCCCACTTTATGATGATATATTCAATAATATTTCAGATCTGTAATAAGTTATTACAACAGTAAATTAGCCACAGATCAGCAAGCTAGTGATGCTAAAAATGATGCCTAATATGCCAAAAATAGGAAAATTTCACTGAAACTGAAAAAATCAATTTTTTTTATTCTCTTTAAGTGTGTGATTCATAAATTGCAGATATGATATGTTCAATGATGCAGTAAATTCCAGCAGGCAGAAAATTCGATCTAGGCTAGATCTAAGATGCCCAAGTGGCCAAAAATTAGGAAAATGAAAATTGTACTATTTTGAATGATTTTGACCAAGATAGATGTGATTTTAGGGCCTAATTATCACTGTAATCACTGTTGTAATAAAACAGAGGCAAAGTGAGGGTTTAGAGGTCAAACCGTAGGCCCAAGGCCTTGTAGATGCACTTGCCCCAGTGGCCCAAAATGTAGAAATTTCTATTTTCCCACCCCGGTTTTCAGTTTCACCTTATTTCTCCAAATAGTTAAATGCCCTTTTCCATAGCCTTACATTCAACAAGCTGGAAATTAATATTTTCTGAAAACACAAATTCTGGAAAATTTTCACAATGCTGGAAATTGCAGAAATAAAAATCAGCAGACTAAAACAGCCACAGAAAACATTTTAACACAGTGACTTTTGGTTAGCATGACCCTGGAAAAACTCCCTACAACTCTTGGGGAAAACCAGTTCGAAAGCTTCTCTTTATTTTCTGAATATTGTTTTTACAGTGATGCAGAAATTTACACAGCAAAAAAAATTACAGCAACTTCGAAACATAACTTATCTCGAAAACCGTGCCAAACTCCACCTCGGTTTCCGCGCCCACAAAACAAAAAAATTACAATAGAAATTACAGCCTTCAAAACTATACGAACAGCCTCGAAAATAGTGTCGGAATGGCTGTACGACCTCCCTCGAAATCTGTAGTTTTCTCTCCTCGAAATTCGTGTCCACTTGCCTCGAACTTCATGCTCTGCCTTGTACGGATTCGCTGAAAGTTACTGTTGCTGCCCTCCTCACTGCTCAGAAAATTCTCTTCAGCTTTCTCCTTCTCCTTCTCTCAATCTGCTCATGAAAAAATTAATGAATGAATGACCTTTTCTCTCATTTTCCTCCTTTAATAGAACTCTAAGTGACTTTTGGGTTATCCCCAAATCCAATGGTTGAAATAGCTTTAGATCTAGGGCTGAGATTAAATGCTCTTTTAAATCTCACTTTCTTTTTTTTAATTCACCCCACTTTAATAAAGACCCACTTAGTCATTTATTTCCAAAATCACTTTTCCTTTCTAATTTTACATTAACTTTATTAAAGTCACTTTAAAATTAGACTTTAGTAACTTTTTCACTAAAAGTCACTTTTAAATTAGATTTTACTTTATAACTTTATAAAGCCACTTTAGGAGAAAAATTTAATTCTTTTGGACACTTTTCCCTAGGCCAAAGATCAAAGCCTTAGGGAACCACCTGTCCTCCGGTAACCAAATTTCAACACTCCCTCTTACCGAGGAAGGTGTTCCTCACCACACCCATCTTATCTCTGAAGTAGACATGCTTGCCCCGTGGTAAGGCTTTGGTAAAAATATCTGCAACCTGCTCATCAGTGGGAATATATTCGAGCTTCACAGCTTCCTTCTGCACATAGTATCTGATGAAGTGATATCTAATGCCGATATGCTTTGATCGATCATGAAATACTGGATTCTCCGTGAGTTTAATGCAACTCTGATTATCACAGTAAATCACTGAAGGTCTCAACGGCTGACCAAATAAGCCAAACAACATCTTGCGAAGCCAGATGGCCTCACAACTAGCTAGACTGGCTGCCATATACTCTGCTTCCGCTGAACTCAATGCTACTGACTGCTGCTTTCCGCTGAACCATGACACCACTGCCGAACCCAACCCAAAACAGCACCCTGAAGTGCTCTTCCTATCAGAAGCACAACCTGCCCAATCAGAATCAGTGTAACCTGCCAATCTCACTCCATCCCCCTGCCTGTAGTCCAGACCATAATCCACTGTCCCCTACAAGTATCGCAAAATGTGTTTTGCAGCCACCCAGTGAACCTTCCTAGGCTCACACATAAACTGACTCATCGTGTTGACTGCAAAACAGATATCTGGTCTAGTGTTGACCAAATACATCAAGGAACCAATCAGCTGTCTGTACAATGTGGGATCCACCAACTTGGAATCCGAAGCATGAAGCTTCTTCTAGTTGGTGATCATCGGTGTCGACATGGGTCTACAATCCTCCATGTGGAATCTGCCAAGGATGTCCACAATATACTTCCCCTGTCCCAGGAAGAAATGCCCCTCCTCCTGCCACACCTCCAAACCCAAAAGTAATGCATCAAGCCGATGTCCTTCATCTCAAACTCCGCCGCAAGATCTCTCTTGCAGTGCTCTATGAGTCTCTCTGCACCTGTAATGACTAAGTCATCCACATACAGCACCAGAATGAGAGGCTCCTCACCTATCACAATATAGTAAAGGTTCGGATCTGCCTTACTCTTTGTGAAACCCATCTTCTGCAAGTAAGTATCTATCCTGGAGTACCAAGCTCTGGGAGCTTGCTTCAGGCCATAAAGGGCCTTCTTCAGTCTGCATACATGGGACTCCTTCCCATGCACCTCAAAGCCCTGTGGCTGCTCAATGTACACCTCCTCCTGTATGAAGCCATTGAGAAATGCGGTCTTCACATCCATCTAGTGGATCTTCCAACCCATCTCTGCTGCTATCGATATAATGGAGCGAATCGAAGTATATCGAGCCACAGGAGCGAAGGTCTCCTCATAATCTACTCCCTCTACCTGGGAGAACCCTCTAGCCACAAACCTCGCTTTGAATTTCTCAATGCTGCCATCTGCAGCATGCTTTACCTTGTAAAGCCATCTGGAAGTCACCACGGATTTGCCCTCAGGCCTCGGCACCACCTCCCAAACATCATTCTTCATGATAGAAGAATACTCCTCCTGCATGGCCTCTCTCTAGACCTGCTGGCTAGCTGCCTCCTCATAGCTAGAAGGCTCAGAGTCAATGATGTTGGCAACCATTGCCATATCGCTACAAAACCTCTCAGGTGGTCTGCTCTCTCTGACAGGCCTCTTCGGCTCAGCAACAAATCTGGCCTCTCTCAAGGTATTCTGAAGCCACTTGGGCTTTCTCTTCCCTGAGCACACTTCTCCCACCGGAGAATGAAACTCCTCATCCTCCTCAGGAACTTGAACTCATGACTGTTTGTCTGCTGTCCTCTTGCCTGAACCTCAACCTGTAGATGTTGAAGTACCGTGTGAACTGTCCATCAGTGGACTCCCTAGTGAACTGCTCTACGGATTGCTCTGCATGTTGCTCGAAGCACCACCCCTCTGACTCTGCGAGCCACCCAAGCCACCGCCACCCACACGCCACAAGGCAGCAACGGATGTACCTCTGGAACCTCCTGATCCCTGCCCACTAGATCTTTGTGACTGACTCAACTGTTGTTGAGGGTCTGGCTGATCCAAATACTCTAACTCCCATGACCTCCTGAAAGCCCAATCCTCCTCGAATCTCACATCCCGCCTGATAACAACTTTCCTCGAAGAACAAATATAGACCCGAAAGGCTTTCGAGGTCTCACTATAGCCCACAAAGATACCCTTCTCTGTGGTGGGCTCTAGCTTGGTCCTCTTCTCCTTGGGTACGTAGGAGTATGCAATACACCCAAAGATACGGAAGTGACCAGCATCAGGCTTCTTCCCAGAAAAAGCCTCCTCTGGAGTCACATGCCCCAAGGCACAATGCGGACTCCTGTTCTGCAAGTATACAGCAGTATTGCAGGCCTCTGCCCACAAAAACAAAGGTAACCCCTGATCATGTAACATGGCTTTGGCAGCCCCAATGATGGATCTGTTCTTCCTCTTCGCAACCCCGTTCTGCTGGGGGTTGTAAGGAACTGTGAACTCCCTCCTAATGCCTACCTCCGCACAATACTCAACAAACTCTCCAAGGGTGTACTCACCTCCATTGTTCGACCTCAAGGACTTGATCTTCCGACCTGTCTGTGTCTCCACAAGAGCTCTAAACTCCCTAAACTGCTTGAAGACCTCACTCTTGGTCTTCAAAAAATAAATCCAGGTCCTCCAGGAGTGATCATCAATGAATAACACATAATACTCATATCCACTCAAGGAAACATGAGACATCCATGAGACATCCGACCGCTCACATCGGAATGAATCAAATCAAGTATCCCAGTCACTCTGCTGTCACTGCTGGGAAAAGGGGATTTGGCAAACTTGCCCATCGCACATCCTTTGCATGTATCAATGATCAAGATCGAAATTTGGCACACTCCGTAGTGATCTCCCCGCAATGTCCCTAAGGCTCCATGATATAGCTGTGTCCACCGTTGGTACAATCTCACACAACCTAACCCAGCTCGCGTGCCTGCCACCGTTCAATGCCAAGGCAACAATGGGAAACCCCAGGCGACCTTTGGCATATATGCACTCCTATCACTCTAGCTGAATCAGCTGGAGCGCCCCTGGGATATATCAGCACTTGTCCTCTCATGAGCAATATCTCATATCCTCTATCCTCCAACGCTGAGACGGATATGAGGTTCTTCCTCATCCCTGGCACATAAAGCACATCTCACACCTTCAAGGGAGGTTTGGGTTCCCTATCAAATGTCAGTGTCCCCACACCAACTGCTTTAACAACTCTGTCATCACCGAGTACTACCTCTATATCAATGCCACTCTCTGAAAGCTCTGAGAAGTACTCACGGACTCCTGTCATATGACGTGAAGCCCCACTGTCCACATACCAGATACTCGAAGATGCTCCACTAGTCGAGGGAAATGCATGCTCCCTCTGAACCTCCGTGGCAGGTGATCCTGCACTAGTGGACTCACAAGCACTGAACCCAAACTCTCGGTCAAATCTATCTGAAAAGTCCTCAATCTCTAATGATGTTGCCATGGTCTGGTTCTTCCCCTTCTTCTTCTTCTCCGGACACACAACTGCATAGTGTCCCATCTTCTGACAACTCCAACACTTCACTTTGGAGTAGTCCTTCTGCGTGTTCTCCTATTTACCTTTACCTTTGCCTTTGCCCTCACCACCACTTGTGTAAGCATGCTTCTTGCCTTTGCCTCTCTTGCCTCCGGCCAACAATGCTACATCCTCATCCTGCTCAACTGGCTTGGCTGCCCCAAGATGACTCTTCCTGATCTCTGTTTGAGTGCAATCATCCCAAAACCTCTCCCATGTGGGAAGGGTCTCACGTGCACAAACCCCATCAGCAAAATTCAGCCATGAAGTAGGAAGGCCATTCACTGCAATCCGCACCAACTCAGTGTTTGGAATGACCTCTCCAACTGCTACCAATGCATCTCTCACATTAGTTATCTTTGTAAGATAACCAGTTGCGCTATCATTCTTCCCCATCTTAATGGTCTTCAACTTCTCCCTTAGGACCATCTTTCTGTTCTCATTGGTACTCTGGTAGAGATTGGTCAAGGCAAACCACATCTCATGAGCATGTCTCTTTCCTCTCACATAAGGAATCACATGGCCTTTAATACCATCCAGAATCAATCTTTTTCCCTTGTTATTCTTTTTATTAAATGCTACCAACTGAATAGCATTAGTAGGCACATTAATAGGCTACTGTTGGGTATGAACCATGATATCCCAGACTTCTCCCTCCTCAAAGATGCTCTGCATTCTTTCTCTCCAAACGTTGTAATTACTATGCCCATCCAACCTATCTTTCACTCTCAATCCCAATGACATCTTTGCTGTCCTAAAAACTGAAAATAGCACTGTTGTAGTAAAGATAAAATTTCTGTGTGAAAAATCAACTTGCTGGAATTTTCTGAGTGAAAAATCAGCAACCCGTAATTTTTCTCTTTGCTGTCCCAAACTGCACTTTCAGCACCCAAGCTCTGATACCATGTAGAAATTTCTATTTTCCCACCCCGGTTTTCAGTTTCACCTTATTTCTTCAAATAGTTAAATGCCCTTTCCCATAGCCTTACATTCAACAAGCTAAAAAATAAATATTTTCTGAAAACACAAATTCTGGAAAATTTTCACAGCGCTGAAAATTGCAGAAATAAAAATCAGCAGACTAAAACAGCCACACAAAACATTTTAACACAGTGATTTTTGGTCAACATGACCCTGGAAAAACCCCCTACAACTCTTGGGGAAAACCAGTTCAAAAGCTTCTCTTTATTTTCTGAATATTGCTTTTACAGTGATGCAGAAATTTACATAGCAAAAAAAATTACAGCAACTTCGAAACAAAACTTATCTCAAAAACCGTGCCAAACTCCACCTCGGTTTTCGTGCCCACAAAACAGAAAAATTACAGCAGAAATTACAACCTTCAAAACTGTACGAACTGCCTCGAAAATAGTGTCGGAATGGATGTACGGCCTCCCTCGAAATCTGCAGTTTTCTCTCCTCAAAATTCGTGCCCACTTGCCTCGAACTTCGTGTTCTGTCTTGCTTCACGGATTTGCTGAAAGTTAGTGCTGCTGCCCTCCTTCTTCTCACTGCTCAGAAAATTCTCTTCAGCTTTCTCCTTCTCCTTCTCTCAATCTGCTCATGAAAGAATTAATGAATGAATGACCTTCTCTCCTTTTCCTCCTTTAATAGAACTCTAAGTGACTTTTGGGCTATCCCCAAATCCAATGGCTGAAATAGCTTTAGATCTAGGACTAA
The DNA here is from genome assembly GCA_034641835.2 of Pinus albicaulis. Classification (NCBI taxonomy): domain Eukaryota; kingdom Viridiplantae; phylum Streptophyta; class Pinopsida; order Pinales; family Pinaceae; genus Pinus; species Pinus albicaulis. Next base: position 1,431,380,203 of record CM076580.1, read on the forward strand.
GATTAAATGCTCTTTTAAATCTCACTTTCTATTTTTTAATTCACCCCACTTTAATAAAGACCCACTTAGTCATTTATTTCCAAAGTCACTTTTCCTTTCTAATTTTACATTAACTTTATTAAAGTCACTTTAAAATTAGACTTTAGTAACTTTTTCACTTAAAGTCACTTTTAAATTAGATTTTACTTTATAACTTCATAAAGCCACTTTAGGAGAAAAATTAAATTCTTTTGGACACTTTTCCCTAGGCCAAAGATCAAAGCCTTAGGGAACCACCTGTCCTCCGATAACCAAATTTCAACACAAAAATTTTAGATGAAGAAGCCACCTGAAAATCAAACTTTTAGAGCTCAAAATCTTGCAAAACCACCAAGAATGCCGAAAATTTCAGAGGGTTTGGAGAAAACTAGGGTAGAAAATGGCCAATGAGAGCCAACGCTAGGCCAAGGAAGGCCAGCGTTGAGGGAAGAGGAGGCTAGGAGAGCAGATCGGGGGTTAATGAGGCAAGAGGAAGCCAAGAGAGAGCAATGTTGAAGGAGGAAGGCCTCAAAAGGCTTGATGCTGAGGCAAAAGAGTCCAATAGCTAGGATTTAAGGGTTGTTAGTGTCAGTGTTTGCATCCTGACACCAGTGATCAAATAAACTCTTATCATGTCTTGTTAGGGTCCCATTGTCAAATTTTTGTCATTCCATTAGGTCATCATGCAAAAATTTGGTCACTGGATGTAGATCTAGGTCTGATTTTACTCCTTCCAAAATTTTACTAGTTGTTGGTTTATTTCACCTCTCAGCTGAGTGTACCATCATTCATAAGTTGTCATCATCATTAAATTCATTTTCATCATGGTTTCATTCAGTCCAGAGTCTCCATTAGGTCTTTAGGGTTCCAAGGTCATCAAATCATCATTCCATGCATAAAGTCCAGGAAGTGAAGAAGTGACAATAAAGTAATTTCATCAATAAATTTGATTTCAAAGAAAAATGTAATTTTATGTTCCTAATTTGTAATAAGTACTTCAGAGTTCCAAGTAGCTGCAAATGCTCAAGTTCCACCAGCAAATGTTTAAAGTTCCAAGAAGAAATTCAGTGTTACAAAGCCACCAAAAGTTCTAAGTTCAAAAGATCAAGTTCAAGCTTAAAAGTAAAAAGCAAATGAAAGGTTGATTTTGAAAAAAGGAAATGTGGGTACATGTTCATTTAACGATTTTCCTCCAAGTTTAAAAGGCCCTAAAGACCAAAAGACATTCATTCTCACTCTTCAGCATCGAGCTCTCAACTTGCTCAAGTCAAAAAACCAATTTTTGCTTCAAGAAATTAAGTTTCTAGTCCATCGTTGCACTTTTCCTCAAGGCACTGCGCTTTTCAGGTGAGCACGTTGCACTTTTTGCAAAGCTCATTGCGCTTTTCTTCAGCTCGTTACACTTTTCTCAGTGAAGCTGCCCTTTCTCACTTGGAGGCACAAAACAAGTTCTGAAGGTTTTTTGAAGGTTGTGAGTGGTCAAGCATCTATTTTCAAGTAAGTTACATCATGCAAACCCCTCCTTACAACTCATTTTCATAATTTTGGTGTGAAAACCCCCCATTGATATCCATGCTATGTTTTAGTAGATAAACCCTTCATGTTTGCAAGCTAAATTTGCTTTCCCCTAGACCCTTTTACCTCCCTCACACTCTAAATCATCCCCCACAACCCTCACATCCCTTCATTCCCCACTCCTAAATCCTATTCCCTAAAACCCTACTCCTACGTTGTGCTTTTCTAGGTAGCTAGACTATACCCCTATAATCAAATTCCCTAGCCCATCTCCCTTGTCATTTTAACTCCCCATCACTTCCCTAAGGTTCCTAACTCCCTTATACCCTTCCCTAAATTTTCTCACACCTATCCCAACTCCCTAACCCCAACATCTCATTCCCTTTTCCTTCCCCTTCTCCCCTAAGTTTTCTAGCAAACTGAACATCATGGAGGAAGAGAGAAACACCATGGAGGAAGAGAAAAAAACCTACAACAAAGGAGGGATAATTTTAAGGCTTGAGCCATCAGACACCAAGGAATTGATGTCATCACCCCTAGCAGTCAAATGCTTCCAGCATGTAGGTTGTTTTGAGTTTTTTGAAATGGTCCAAAGAGTGCAGAGCCATCCAAATTTGACCAGGATCTTCATCACAAACCTACAAAAAGAACAAGTCACCATTGCAGGGGTGACATTCACCATTCCTTCAAACATTATTGCAGAAGCCACAAGGATATCTAATGTAGGTGAAAAGTGGTTCAAAAATCAGGATTTTGATGCCCAACTGTATGAACCCTACCTCAAAGCACCCTACAAAGACAGCATCAAGAAAATCTTCCCTTTTGGTGAGCTATTTAATAGGTTTGCTCCCATGATGAAAATCATCATGAAATATTTCACTTGTGAGTGCAGATTCTCCAAGTTGTACAGCTACCACATTAGGTTACTCATGCATTTTACCAGGGTGAAATTGCTCAACATTCCCTATTATTTGTACAGGAGCATTGACAAGATGGCCTACAAGGTACATAACAGAGAGTATGAACTTTAAATGAACATTCTTTTCCATCATTCACTCATCAAAATCATTGTCCTTCATCACCTCAAACAACTGAACATTGCATGGGAGACTTTCATTGAGGCACAGGTCTTCCCATCTCCACCCAATCAGCCTGCTAGACCTATTCCACCATCAGCATCACTTACTCAAAAAGTAACTAGGTCATCTAGCAGGGCTACAGTTAAGAATAGCAAAAAGGACAAAGAGGTCAAGGCAAGTGTTTTCTCCACAAATTGTGGAAGGGGCCTTGCCTTCTACATCAAAAAAGCAGGGATATCATAAGCAGCAGGAGACAGTTGTCCAAGAGAAAGAATCCCTTCACCATGACATTGAGATGGTGGACTTGGAGTCCCAAAATGAATAGGAAACCCTAAACCTGGTCATCAAAGAAAAAGATGCCAAAGTCAGAGAGCTACAAGACAATTTGGCAAGGTCCAAGTTTGTTATCTCCTTACTTGAGCAAGAGAACAAACAGTTGGAGGAAAAGCAAATACTCTTGAAAATGGACTTGTTGAAAGCTAAGAGGCAAGATGTCAAAGGCAAAGCAGTGATTGGACATGATAAGTCTGATGAGGATGAGGCTCAGACCACTAAGAAAAGACCAAGAACAAGGCGCCTAAAAAGAGCATTGGAGGAGGAAAAACAACAAGAGGCGCTTCTTGTAGAAGAACTCACCGTTGAGGAAAGGATTGCCATGGAAGTTAATGAAAATATGGAAGTTTGGCTTGACAGAGTAAACATACACTTGGAGAAGCTCCTTCACAATGCCAACAAGGACAATCAGATGTTGAGGCACCTAGCTAATCACTACCATACAAGAAACAAGATTTGTAATGTCAAAGTTAAGCAATTGCAGGATAAGCTCGAGGAAACCCTAATCAGCGAGAAAGAGAAGGGTAAACTTGATTTGCTTACTGATGCCTCCTTGGTTGCATGACACACTTCATCAGGACCTCATTCAGCAATTTTGAAAGTTTTTGGGCAAGTTTTTGGCATTTTGGGCATTTTGGTCAAATTTTATAAGCTTTTTGCACAGTCAGCCAGCAAAAAGTGCAGCGTGGTCCACGCTGCGCTTTTTCTGGGAGCCTCTAAATGATGAAAACTCAGTGGGGTTGGAAAGATAATGGCCTCTGCATCACATTTTGACTACTGGCAATCCAAAATCTGAGCTTTTGACAGGTGGAAAAGCCCAAAAACTACCTAAAAAACACCTTTCTGCCAGTGTTTTAAGCCCCACACTGCACTTTTTGACCAGTCTTGGGAGAATTCACTTTTGAGGGGCTTAACTCCATCATTTTCAGTGCTTGAGGACGTTTTGGACAACTAGACGGGAACAACTTTCCAATGAGCTATCTTGAGCTCAATTTGGACTTCAGCAAGGCAGTCAAAAGTCAGCTTGAAGGTCATGTTGCGCTTTTCTTAGGGACACGTTGCGCTTTTTGCACTCACGCTGCGCTTTTTCCAGTTGCCTGTTATCTTCAGAATTTTGAATTTTTCTCAGTTGAATGATGAATTTTATGAAGTTTTACTGATGTAAACTTGTAAATCAAATGTAATTATGTCTATTATAGTTACTAAAGGTAGATACATCAAGTAGATTTGTATTTTTGGGTCAAGTGAATTGGTTTCACCAAAAAAAAGGGAGAGTATATTGACCTCCCTAGTCATCAGGATTCTAGTTGAGGACTTTGGGGAACAGCTCCACAAGTCATGGATTCGACCCCTCAGAGTGGGCAGAAGTTTGTTTTGGTCTATATCTTTCATATTCTTTGCCATTCCAATGGTTGGATGTTGTGTAATTGAGCTTTGGAACATTAGTGTATTCAGTGATTTTCGCAGGAACTAATAGACTGAGTTGCAGCTATTGTGGTGGGATTCATGTGGTACGTGTTTTAGTAGTGTTGCCCCTTATGTTTTCATATGTTTGAATGTATTGTGCCTTCCATATTCATGTCCATGTCTTAAGTGATTGATTTCTAAGTTTGATAAGCAGAATTCATTATTTTGATGCTCTGTTTTGGAGAAATTATCACAACTATGTTTCACTTTCTCCTGATATAAACAAATTCATAATTCTTATGCTCCTTTTCAAACGCTAGCAGCCTTTCACACTCACCAAGATACCTAAAAGTACTAAAGTGTGTGCCTACCTTGCCCCATCACATCTCTGCCAGTCTAATTTTCAGTGCCCTGACCTAGTCTTTCCTAGACCTAATTTACCATCCAACACCAAATCCAAATCAATCAAACCCTAGAGCCTACTATACTTAGCCTAAAATCTTCATCATCCAGTCAATTTGGCTATGACCCCACGGAGAGAGCCCTCTCCTGCCTAGTAGGGCTAGCTACTAGGTCAAAGTGGTATGTGGTTACCTTTGCTAGTCTCCTTCTCAGCCTTCGGAGATCCAGTGGAGTGATAACAAGGGCTAAAGAGCCCACGGCCTGCCCTAAGGCAGCCATCTAGGGGAAAGAAGGGGGGTTGAGTCCTCCTAGGCCCACGCCAGCCCTGAAAAGGGCCCAAAACCCTAACGGAAAGGCTAGGAGGGGAGGTTGAGGCCTCTAAGGCCTACGATCTACCCTAAAAGGGCCAAAAAAGGACACATGGGAAAAGGGTTGACGCAGAGACCATAGAAGCAGACGCTAGCCCTAGAATGCCCAGAAAAATGACACAGAGACTGAAGAAGGCTAATGCAGAACAAGGAAGGGAGATGTTGGTCCTTTGGGGGGCAGATCCAGGCCAGGGAAAGCTTAAAACTTAAACCCTAGCTTCAAAAAAAAATTTATCTTCTGAATCTGAATTTTGCTACAAAATCTTCAGTGGGTAGCCCTACAAAATTTCCTAGAGACTAGATCTTACCCTCAAGGGCCTAGATCTAGCTCTTCCTTCACTTGATATTTTGATTCAAACTGCAAAAATGAACATAAAAACACCAAAAACCCAAATATATACAAAAATTCTTGAAACCCCAAAACCCAAGTTAGCAAAAATAATTTACAAATTATATTTACAAAATTATGTACAAGATCTACAAATATACATGGGTTTTGAAAATTTAAATTTTTGAGAAAATACTTTTTTTATGGCTTTTTCTTTGATGGATGGATAAAAACACATTAGAAACCCCAATGACCACTATAGCCTTAGCGAAGATTTAATCCACCATACAAATATTCGAGATCCAAGCAACAATGACTCTTGTCCAAGTGTGTGAACTTGGAGGCCAAGGACTGCAGTACCTGCAAATACTATGTATTTATCTCAAAAATAATTTGTTAAGCACATGGGGAATCAAACCATCTAAGATTAGCACAAAACTATCAATAGCATGATTTTATCTTCCTCGAATGAAAAACAGATCTTACCAATATTCAGCACAACATATGAATGCACGTAGTCAGTACATACCACAAATCAATAAGCATGAACACCTTGAATTTCACCCCAAAGTCTTTACTATGATAGAAAAAATAGTTCCCAACGAGACAATAGTGTTACAAAAATGCTTCAACAACAATTTTCTAGACAGAGATAAAGATGCTAAAGACTCAAATGACTCTCTAATTTATAGATAAATCCTCCAAGTGGAAAATGTTGAAATTTGGTTACCGGAGGACAGGTGGTTCCCTAAGGCTTTAATCTTTGGCCTAGGGAAAAGTGTCCAAAAGAATTTAATTTTTCTCCTAAAGTGACTTTATAAAGTTATAAAGTCAAATCTAATTTAAAAGTGACTTTAAGTGATAATGTTACTAAAGTCTAATTTTAAAGTGACTTTAATAAAGTCAATGTGAAATTAAAAAGGAAAAGTGACTTTGGAAATAAATGACTAAGTGGGTCTTCATTAAAGTGGAGTGAATTAAAAAATAGAAAGTGAGATTTAAATGAGCATTTAATCTCAGCTCTAGATCTAAAGCTATCTCAGCCATTGGATTTAGGGATTCCCCAAAAGTCACTTAGGGTTAGGTTAAAGGAGGAAAATGAGGGAAAAGGTCATTCATTCTTTCATGAGCAGATTGAAAGAAGGAGAAGGAGAGAGCAAAGGAGATTTCTGTGCAGTGAGGAGAAGGAGAACAGAACCTTGGCACACATACCGAGGCAGCACTTCAGCAAATCCGTACAGCAAGGAGAGGCGCACAGTTCAAGGCAGTTTTGGGCACGAGTTTCAAGGCAAACCGTACAACAGCTTGGGCACGTATTCCAAGGAGGCTGTACAGCAGTTTGGCACAGATTTCAAGGAGCAGTTTGCTGGTTTTTGAGGCACGATTTTCAAGACAATCCGTACAATAAGTTGTTGTCCCTGTGCATGGAAACTGAGGCAGAAAACCATACAGCATTTATTGTTGTTTCTCTGCATGCAGTTTGAGAAATCCGTACAACAACATTTATTGTTGTTTCTCGCTTTTCAAGGAGGCCATACAGTAGCATTTAATGCTGTAATTTCTGGGCACGAAATTCAAGGAGGTCGTACAACATTTATTGATGTTTATGTTTTGTTGTGTACACATTTTCCGAGGTGGTGGTTAAGCATAGAAAACGAGATAAGTTGTATTTATTACTTGCTGTAATTTTTTTGAGTATTTCTCTCTCACTGCAAAAGCATTTATCAGAAATAAGGAGGAGCTTTCGAACTGGTTTTCCCCAAGAGTTGTAGGGGGTTTTTCCAGAGTCACAATGACCAAAAATCAGCGTGTCAAAATTTCTGTGTGTGGCTGATTTATTTTCTGAGTTTTTTATTTCTGCATTTCAGCATTGTGAAATTTCCAGAATTAGTGTTTTCAAAAAATATTTATTTTTTCAGCTTGTTGAATGTATGGCTATGGGAATGGGCATTTAACTTTATGGGAGAAATAAGGAGAAACTGAAAACCGGGGTTGGTTATCAAATTTCTACAAATGACTCTCTAATTTATAGATAAATCCTCCAAGTGGAAAAATAACGACTAGTTTATCTGATCCTTGTCACAGTCAAAATAATCTCGGTCGTTGATAAACACTTCAAGATCTTTTAATCTTAGTCGTTGATTTTTTTATTTTGGAGGAATTTTAGAATTTATCATTAAATTCCATTTTTATTAGCTCAAAATTAATTATTTTGAGCTAATTTCCTCAAAAAATTGACTTTGACATAACCTTCAAGGTCCAAAGGTCCAAATTTTCCTGAAATATACAATATTCCCTTGGTGGAATTCTTTTAAAAATTGATTCCTTTAGGACCCACGGATTTTTCCACTTGGAGAATTATTTTTTCTAAGACAATTTGATTTTGACACTAATTAATTAAATTTTAGGCTTAGGATTTAATTTTATTTTTCCAAAAAAAATAATTAATTTACGCATGAGGGGATTTAATAATTTTCCACCCTCTAATACATAAGATTTTTACATTTACAACCCTCAAAAGGGGAATACACATTTGGCCTAGACCCTCATGACATATAACCCATCTGCGACACAGTATGATCTAGTAGACCAAGTGATTTGTAATAAAATAATTAAGCCAATTAGCTTAAATTATTCCCAAATCACTTTTACATCAGAATCAACTAAAACACTAGGACTCACCGAAGACTTTGACGAAGAATTACACCCTAGCTTTTGGGTGAGGTTGCAGGGAAAAACTCTGTCGACCATCTGTGTTTTGAAACACATATGTCAGTGAGACGAAAAACCTCCTAGGATGAAACTTTTCGCCAAAATAATAGGCTTACCTAGGTTGTTACATACACTCAAGGCCTTACTAGGATCATTTACATTACATAACTTGGAGAATGGGTTTACAATGACATGTAGACTGCTGGTAGATGACCCGATCCTGTTGAAAAAAATTGGCATTTCCGCTTCTTTTGAACTTTGACAAATACCGTGCAACATCTGGCTCCAAATGGGGGCACGTTGCTTCCATGAAGTAACGTGAGAACCCCAGAATCCTGCATCCAGGAAAACATAAGTCCATCAAATAGATATCCATTCAACATCAAAATCATCATGCATATATAGAAAATATCGCTGGAACAGAAAAATTGTTCATTTTGGACAACTAGGTCCAAACTCCATGTTGTGATGCTCAGATGAAGATGCCAATATTTTTATTAGATTCCTCTTTTGGAGAGGTACAAAATCGATCTAAAGATCATCTTGATCCGATGAGAAGAACATTTATTTTGAATTAATTCAACTTATGTGCAAGGTCGGCTAGAATTGAAATGTAGGCTTGAAGCCCCAACAGATGTGTGACACACCCTCAATGATGGATATATATAGGTCAACGTTGGAGGTCATTTTCACCATCACTCATCACACATTCTCTCTCATCCTCTGATTGGTTCGATCATCATCTTGGAGGCTCCTCTTCTCTCACACGTGGGAAAACCCAGCAAGGGATTTTCTGTTTTTGACCTAGGGTTTCAGCACAGATTTGACCATCGTTGTCTTTGGTCAACACATGGTCAACTTGACCTCAAACTCTCCATAAATTCCGATTTCTGCAATCTGCATTTTTTGGCACAGAAATCGAGGCTGGACATTGACTTTGACCTGGCTGCGTTGACTTTTTGCGGCTATTGTTTTGCGTTGACCGTTGACTGGACAGCATTGACTTTTGTTAACTTTAGGTTGACTGTTATTGAGTTGTCCGAGAGGGTTGTGTGACACATTCTGATTGGCTGACCGTGTAGAGACTTTGTTGGTTGAAGCATCCTGTTGACTATCGTAACGCACCACAACACATATATTTTGCTGATCAAGTTAAGTGTATTTTTTGGCTTGTCTTCCGTCGATCTATTGGTATGTTCTATCAGCATTTCACTTTCTTGTTTATGTGATTGTTGTTTGATATTGGGTATAAAAGTAAAGTTGCATCAAGCATAGAACATCTACAAAAATTAACATGGTATCAGAGCTAAGGTGAAGACAAAGCCCAAGTTTGTATTGAGAGCAATCACCGAAGAAGGAGCATTTGTCAAGGACCCATGGGTACCTCAAACTATAATGGCTTCAAAGTTGATGACAAGTTGACTGAGAAGGAAGACTTCGATGCCTGGAAGATGACTTTGGACTTAATATTGGAAGACCAAGATGTCATGGACTATGCAGGGTAAAATCTAAGAGCCTCCATCATCTGCACCTGCTGCCACCAAGTCAAAGTATAAGAAGGGGGAAATCAAAGCAAAGATGATCATCCGGGATTCAATTCATAAGAGTCTGGTTGCCTACATCTTTGAGCTTCGCACATCCAAAGAGATGTATGATAAGTTGGTCAACATGTTCAAGGCCAACAATGCAAATCAAGTCCTTTTCTATAAGAGCCAACTGAAGAATCTGAAGAAAAGCAGGGATGAATCTATTCAATCTTATTTTCTAAAGTTGATTGAAATCAGAAATAATCTTCTGGCCATTGGGGAGACAATAGCTGATCGAGAAATGGTTATCACCGCACTTGGAGGTCTCTCCTCCGAATGGCATGTATTCAATACTACCATTCTCAATAACAATGTGATTCCTGATTTTGATGAAGTATTGTTGAGATGCACTCAAGAGGAAACAAGAATGAAGGAATATGAAAATGAAGGTAATGTTGCCTTCACCGCTCGTGCTAAGAAGAAGAACAATGGTGGTCCGAGGAACCATGGAAGAGCAGGGGCCCAAGAAAAGAAAGGAAGATGTTACACATGTAACAAGACCGGCCACTATGCTAGAGAATGCCCTAATAAGAAGGATTCTCCTGGGGATGATGACAACAACAACACTCAGAGGAATGGAAATCAAAGGAACAACAGGTTCAAAGGAAAGAGGAAGGTTCCCTCTAGTCTCAATGGAAATGGGCAACCTTTCAAAAAGTCGAGAAATTCCAGGTATGAGGAATCTAATGTTGTTGATGATAAAAGAAATGAATTCATTCTTGTATCTGCCCTCTCTGTTGCATCTCCACCCGACACTATGGATGTTTGGTTGATTGATAGTGGTTCCTCAAGGCACCTCACTGGGTTTAAGGAAGCACTTTCTGATTTGGTTGAGAAGGATGTTAATCTGAAAATTGTTCTTGGAGATAATGCCACATATCCCGTGAAAGGGACTAGGACTGTGACCCTCCACTTATCTCAAGGTCAAGTCCTCCATTTGCAAGATGTACAATATGTACCTGATTGGAAGAAGAACCTTGGGTCTATCTCAGCCATGGAAGACAAAGGTTTCAATGGGTCATTCGTTGATGGGAAGGTACGCATCTGGAAGAAGAGCTTCAAGGAAGCTATCATGATTGGGTTTAGAGTTGATACACTCTACCAGGTTGGAGGAAGTCCACTGGGAGCTATGACATGTGATACTATCCGTCAAACTGAACTATGGCATCGGAGGTTTGAACATTTTCACTAAAAAGCCCTTCCCGAAGCTAGGAAGGTGGTGACAGGGATGCCTGAATTCAAAAATTATCATGAAGGTGTATGTCGGGGCTGTGCCGAAGGAAAGCATACAAGGGGACCTTCCCCCTCAAGTGTCACAAAGACATCTGATGTCTTGCAATTGATACATTCTGATTTGTCTGGTATGCTGCCCGTGACATCCTTGGGAGGATGTTGTTATTATATGACGTTCATAGATGACTTCTCTCGCAAACCTGGATATACTTCTTGAAGAAGAAGGATGAGGCTTTCATGTGATTTCGTACTTTCAAAGCCTTGGTGGAAAATCAAACAGGGAAGAAGATCAAGATTTTGAGGACCGATAATGGCACTGAATATGAGACGAACGAGTTTAACAACTTTTGCAGAGAAACTGGCATCAAGAGGGAGACCACAACCATATATACTCCTGAGCAAAATGGCATTACTGAAAGAAAGAACAGGACCATTGTGGAAGCTTCCCGTGCCATGCTATGTGACCAAGGTCTTCCGAAGTTTCTGTGGAGAGAAGCTGCGAACACTGCTGTGTACATACAAAACTGATGCCCGCATTCCGCTCTGGACTCCAAATCTCCCAAAGAGGTTTTCTCTGGTAAGAAACCTGACGTCTCACATTTTAGAGTTTTTGGTTGTCCCGTTTATTTTCATGTGCCGAAAGAGAAGAGGAGCAAGCTGGATGCTTCTGGGAAAAAGGGAATGTTTGTGGGCTACAGTGAAACTTCGAAGGCTTATAGAGTCTATGTGCCTGGTCAAAGAGAAGTGGAGATATGCCACGATGTTACCTTTGATGAAGATGCTTCCCTTAAGAAAGTAATCAATCTTCCGAGCTCTGAAGAAGATCATAAAGTAAGGTCTGGAAATCAGGAAGCACCGAAGGATGAGACGATGCCCGATGTTGAAGGACCGATGGACCCTATTGATCCACCTCCTTCAATGAAGAGAAGACCCTCATGGCTCAGGGATACTCTCGAGGATGCCGAGAGACACATGGCCCCAAGGGGGACACTCCGTGAAAGCAAGAAGTCGAATAGATACCAAGGGTATCTAGCAGCCATGAGTACAATCGTACAATCTGAGCCTGGATCATTTGAAGAAGTCGTAAAGCATCAAGTTTGGAAGGATGCTATGCATGAAGAGTATGAGTCCATTATGAACAATGATGTCTGGGATGTGGTTCCGAGACCGGAGGGCAAAGCAGTTGTCATCTCAAAATGGCTCTATAAGATCAAGCATGGATCTGATGGTAGTGCTGAAAAGTTCAAGGCAAGATTTGTTGCCCGAGGCTTCTCTCAAAAGGAAGGCGTAGACTATGAGGATATATTTGCACTTGTGGCCCGATATACCACCATCCGATCTATCATAGCCCTTACTGCTACGCAAGGATGGAATCTTCATCAGATGGATGTGAAGACCGCCTTTCTGCATGGTGCGATAAAGGAAGAGATGTATGTGGAGCAACCTCTGGGGTTCGAACTCCTGGATAGAGACACCCATGTTTGCAGGTTGAATAAAGCCCTCTATGGGTTGAAGCAAGCCCCCAGGGCTTGGTACGAGAGGATAGATAGCTACCTGATGAAGCTGAGCTTCACTCGTAGTAATGCTGATCTGAACCTTTACTTCAAGGTTGATAGAGAAAAGCCTCTCATTCTGGTGTTGTATGTGGACGATCTCTTCCTGACAGGTGCTGACCCTCTTATTCATCAGTGTAAGAAGGAGCTCGCTTCTGAGTTCGAGATGGACCTAGGACTGATGCATTACTTCCTAGGCCTGGAGGTCTAGCAGAGACCTGGCAAGATTTTCCTTTCTCAAGGAAAAATATTGTGAAGCTGCTGGAAAGATTTGGAATGGTGGACAGTAAGTCCATGTCGACACCGATGGAGCTCAACTTTAAGAAGTTGAGTGGCAACATTGTTGGGCCCGTGCTAGCAAATCCTACTGAGTATCTGTAATATCCCGAATGGGAAATAGACAGTAATACACAGCAATACAAGCATACGACTATATAGAAAAATGCCGGGAATAGAACATAAAGCAGATACACATAAAATGCCAGAAATGCTAAGCCATTTTATTAATCTGAGAATATAAATGGGTACAATAGATAATCAGGATAAGTGCACCTATCCTTGCACAAGGCAAGTGAAGAACCCTCTCAGAAAATAGGAAATGGCCGCGACAGAACCGCGTCCCGCCCGCCGGGAAGAAACTCGTAAACCGGGCCGCCGTCGAATGAACCGAAGCTAGGGGCCGATCCCCTTGCCGAAATGGCCGAAAATCGGCGCATCGCTTCGTACTCACCGCTCCGCACAAACCCGAAACCAGTGAAGGAAATGGACCACCTCCGAAAATCACCCCAAAACCCTCCTCCTAGGAAAACGCTCGTCCCTCTGTGACCAGCCGTGCTATAAGCTCAAGGAAAACACTGGGAAAGGGGCCAAAATCCTCCTGCAAAACCTCCGGCTGAAACAACAATCTCCCAAGACTGAAAAACGCTGAAAACCACCACCAAATCACCTCACAACTGCGTTGCACAACAATGACTGCGTCCTCCCTGCTAAAATTGCGTCCTCTCTCCTGAACTGCGCAGTCACTCCAAGGGGCTGCTCCTCTGCAACGTCCACTCAAAATCCACTGCAAATCACCTACAGAAACTGAAGGAAATACCTTGCTCGAGCAGGCACTCGAAGTCCCCCGGAGCCAAGGGCGAGATCTCCGACCGGAGACACTCAGTTCGCACTAAACAGTGCTGCAAACCGACTAAACAACCGGCGTGTTGAAGTAGACAGAAGTCTAGCTCTCAATATCAATAACATATCAATAATGCCAAATGGAGTGAAACCCCCACCTTTTATAGTGCTAGCTCCCTCCAAACCCTAACTGCGTCCTTGAGTTCCTCTTTGACCTGCGCAGTTACCTTAGGAGCCTACGTGAGGCCTCTCTCATGTGTGGGTGGACCCCCAAGGCTTTCCCCTTTAAGTTACAACGTTCATCTACTAGGAAGCACTTTATTTTATTAAAGTGAGTTGACCCCCTTTTTCTCACTTTATTTATTAATTTTACTATAGTCGGCAAAACTATACAAAGATCAAATATTCCAATTAGCGGTGCTAATTAGGAATATTACAGTCTCCCCCGGCAAAACGTTGCTTGTCCTCAAGCAACTGAAGTGATGGATGCTGCAATGTCTCCTCGCTCTCCCAAGTGGCATCCTCATCCGGCAAAAATTGCTTGTCCTCAACCAACGCTTGAACAAGCCTACTCTCTAGCTGATGCTCCCTACCGATACTGCAAAATGTGCCTGGGTCCCACTGAAACCTCTCTGACCTCTGCATCACCCTGATACGAAGGGATATCTCAATGCCAGGATCCCAAAGTGACCTCTCACAGTACCAGTCAACCAATAATCCCCCCGAATCCCATCGCCACCATGGCCAATAATCGCCCAAGTCCCACGGCTCGGACTGTGCACTGCCTCTGGCTATGACTAATGCTCTAAGAGGTGAAGACCACCAACAAGCATCAATGCTCTCGGGCTCCTGCTGCGCTGTACCTGTAGCTGCATATGCTACCCCTCCAACTGCATACCAACTCATCACCTCTCTCCAATCCAAGTTGTGACCCAATCCCATGCTGATCCTGCTCTCCTGAAATCGGGATGGAGTGCTGAAGAAATGATGTCCTGTGCCGCCCTGCCAGCTGGAATCTATAACCTCTGTTATGTCCAAGGGCCCCCGCTCGACTGTGCTCCCTACGAAGAATACCGTACCATCTAGAGGGTACCAACTCATGATCTCCCGCCAGTCCATCCTAGAAGAAGAATCTGATGTAGCAACAACAACGGTATATGGAACATGCCTGGGATGTTGCCGCCAGCCTGTAATCAACTCCCACTGCTCTACCCTATCTGTCAATGGAAGCGGCCTGTAGAAGGAAGCCCCTCTCTCTATAATGGGCAAAAGTGGGCAAGGTATGCTGCAAGCTCCATCGATGTACTCCTGGAGAGTGCAACCCACTAAAAACGCTGCAGCTCTGCTGACTGCGAGTACATCTATCTGTGCCTCATCCCAGTGTCGACCCAAAGATGGATGCTCCAACATATCCAACAGCTCCTGCTGTCTACTAGCCCCCTGCATAACAATCCCATCAACCTCCAACACCTCCAGAGGATATGGATCTGTAACGGCTGTCACCGTACTCGATGTCAATGCAGCTGACTGCTCCTCCCCAATGGCTGACCCCGCGGTTAGCTGCATATCCACCACAGACTCGATGTGAGTGCCCATCTGGCTCTCTCTCAAAGGAATATCATGCCCGATGTGAGTAGTGTCCTCCTCTGTCGACTCAGGCTCCATCACCTGCTGCTCTAGCTGAAGTGTCACAAGTGACTCTTCACCCAGAGTATCTCTCGCAGAGTCCCATGACTGCTCACCCTGGACACTAGTATATAGCTCCGATCTACTGTCACCGTCCATGCATGACTGCCCTCGCTCCCCAGAAGCGACCTCAACTGATCCTATGGACTCATGTGAAAAGGAGTCCTCACCCTGGCATACAGAAGGAATGCCCTCCTGTTCTACCTCCGCCGTCTCATCTGCATCGAACATGCCATCCACCCTCTCGACAAAGTATCGATACAGTGTCTGGAGCCCAGACACATACTGGGATACTACCTCTGTTGTACCCCGTATCTTCTGCTCATGCATGATCTCGACATGCCCTGCGGGAAAAATGATGCATGTCTCCCTCATGACCTGCTCCCCAAGCGTAGGCTCAGTGATGACTGATGCACCACCTCTGCCAAGGATCATCTCATCCCCCAACCTGTGGCTGTCAACTAGCACACCAGCCCAATGCCACTGCTGAGGAGTCTCTCGCCTAGTGTGCTGAGGGCCATCCAAATGTCGTGGGTGTGCCTCACGGACCCTGCTGCTCATGCCCAAAGTGCCAAAGGACAAAAACAAAATCAGTTGTGCCCATGAGTGATGTAGAAGAGTGTCGGATGTGTGAGTCCCCACAGATACCATCAAGTATCGCTCCTCTGTCTCCTCATCGATCCTGGGTGAAATACCCCCAAAGGTAAGCCCAGTGTCCCTGTCTGTGAGTCTCCCTGGATGCAATACTCTAAGACCATGCTGTGCCGCGTCGTACGCCCTCGCAAGCCATCGGTCATCCATGTACTCCTCAACATGCCACTGCACACTAAGGCATACCCCTGAATACTGTTGGATACCCCATGCTACTGCTGTACCGTCTCGTGCCCCGACTGTGTCCAAGAATCTGTCACTCCCCGCGTGCTCTCAATGTGATGTAGGGCACTCCTACTCCATAATGCAATCCCACACACTACGGTACACCACCATGTAGCTCCATGTCTACCAGTAGTCGACTGATCACTGCTAGAGGCTCCCACACATCCATGGATGTGATGTCCTAGAGCTGTGCTTCTACATATCGGACTACCACCAATCGGTATCGTCATGTCCACCGTCGCATCACTATACCCGCCGACAAATGGAACATCACTGCAAATCCTCCTCGAGGGGTCCGAGAAGTGAATCTCCCTATGGGTCAGTAGCGTTACCACCACTGCTCGGCTCCGCTGCGTCCTCTGTGCCCCACACAAAGGTGAAGAATCCTTGGCCCCATACAAGGTGCCATCTGGTGGCCTGCCAATGCCACCTCCTCCGACGAGCTCCTGCCAAGGTGTGCTGACCACCCCGTGATCCCGTGTACGAATGTCATGCCAAGACAACCTAGGGAGTCTGCCCATAAACTGGTTGGCCACTGGAGCTGACCGAAACTGCACACGCTCTACTACTAGGCCAACTGTACTCTCCAAGACATAGTCAGTCGACCTGGCTGGGAAACGATAGGTGATCCCACCTGGATCCCAATGCCAATCTGGGGTCCCTGTATTCCCCATGCATAGAGACTCCTGCTGAGCTAAACTCGGATCCATCACTATCTCCATAGCCCGCTCCACTGAGTACCAACTCAAAATCTCTCGCCATCCAACCTCAACATGTGGCTGCTGTACCCTGTGCAACTCTGATCGGCTCATACCGCTAGCCAAGTTAACATATGAGATCTGACTAGGTGGCTCTGCCTCTCTCTCTCCAACGGAAAGAGATGACCCAACAACACTGCTAGTCCCATCCATGCATGCCTGAAGGGGAATGATCTGACGCTGCAATGTGCCCCCAGGTTGTACCATCAGGGAATCCAGTTGTTCCCCAATGCGGGCCAACTTGGCCGCCGACTTGGCACAAGTCACTCTCATACCCTCCAGCTCCTGGTCCTGCAACAAAATGGTCTCCCGTACTGACGTGGCCTTCTCTCTCAAAACTCGAAGGTCCGCCCGAAGCCGATGATACCGCTGTCTGCGACCATCATCCAATACCTCTGTACCTGCTAGTGCCTCATCGAAGGTGGATATATCTCCTAACGCCTCACCCATCTGTCGTGTGCTGCTACCACCTGAAGACTCGGACATGGCTCCAGTCATCACCTCAGTGGATGGCTCTGCTGGGGTAGGCTCTACCTTCTCCACTACGATATCAACCGACACGGTCAAGGAGGTCTCTAATGATGGTGAGTCCTGTGTCACACTAGGTGTAACCTCAAACTCCCTACAATCCTGTGTGTCCTCATCCCCCAAGTGCGAGGTAACCATTTTAATGGTTTTCCTCTCCGATACTCGGTCAAGCTGGAAAGAGGTATCCAACTTCTCCACCCAAGCTTTCTATGAGCGCCTGGATGACCTGTCAAATGTCAGTAGATGGAATTTTCCCACTGCGCGCTGCAAGCCCCCGTCATGTGAGTGCCTATTCCTGCTGTGAGAGTTGCGGGGTCTGCTACCCCGTCGGAACTGGACAAAGTCTCTGAACGAGAGAGCCTCCATGAACTCCTGCCCGTATGCCTGGTACTCTGCAAAATAGTCACCTATGTGGCCCGGCTCCGGCTCTCGCTGTGTTCCTGCCCTTATGTCTTCATCCAGAAAAGTGGGCATGGTAGGACGTGTGGGTGTATGTGATGCCATATGTTGAGTGGCATCATGCTCCGACAAATGGTGGGATGTGCCTGATCCCTCACCAATCTGAAAACCCCTTGGGGTTCCCCACTGCCTAACCTCCAACGCAGTGAGTCTCTGTGACATCTCCTGCATGTACTGGAGTGCCTCTCTAAATCTCCTGTCATCATCATCACCTGCCATCGGCTCTTTCTGCTATATGTCTACAGGCTCACCATGAAATGGCACTGCTGCTCCAAGACCATACTACTGCTTAACTTCGACGTCCGATTTACCCACTGGAAACTGCTCAGAAAATTCTAGGAATTTGGGAAGGTGATCCTTGCCCAAAACCCAGAAAACGTTTCTTCTAATTCCAAACTTCAAAATTTGACCCTTTATATTTTGGCCCTTTTTCCAATTGCGTTTTTGGTACTGCAACTGCTATTGCTCTCCAAAATTCCAACAAACCTCTGTATGATCTCTTTCCCGATGTCATAGATCACAGGCTGAGCCAGATCTATGCTCTGATACCACTGTAATATCCCGAATGGGAAATAGACAGTAATACACAGCAATACAAGCATACGACTATATAGAAAAATGCCGGGAATAGAACATAAAGCAGAGACACATAAAATGCCAGAAATGCTAAGCCATTTTATTAATCTGAGAATACAAATGGGTACAATAGATAATCAGGATAAGTGCACCTATCCTTGCACAAGGCAAGTGAAGAACCCTCTCAGAAAATAGGAAATGGCTGCTACAGAAACTGCGTCCCAGCTGCTGGAAGAAACTGCCGTAAATTGCTGCTGCTGGAATGAACTGAAGCTAGGGGCTGATCCCCTTGCCAGAATGAGCTGAAAATCGGCAGATCGCCTGTACTCACTGCTCCGGACAAAACCCAGAAACCATGAAACAAATGGACCACCTTCGAAAATCACCCCAAAAACCCTCCTCCTAGAAAAACGCTGTCCCTCCAGGACCAGCGCAGAAGCTCAAGGAAAACACTGGGAAAGGGGCCAAAATCCTCCTGCAAAACCTCCGGCTGAAACAACAATCTCCCAAGACTGAAAAACGCTGAAATCACCAACCAAACCACCTCACAACTGCGCTGCACATCAATGACTGCGTCCTCCCTGCTGAAACTGCGTCCTCTTTCCTGAACTGCGCAGTCACTTCAAGGGGCTGCTTCTCTGCAAACGTCCACCCAAAATCCACTGCAAATCACCTACAGAAACTGAAGGAAATACCTTGCTCGAGCAGGCACTCGAAGTCCCCCGGAGCCAAGGGCGAGATCTCCGACCGGAGACACTCAGTTCGCACTAAACAGTGCTGCAAACCGACTAAACAACCGGCGTGCTGAAGTAGACAGAAGTCTAGCTCTCAATATCAATAACATATCAATAATGCCAAATGGAGTGAAACCCCCACCTTTTATAGTGCTAGCTCCCTCAAAACCCTAACTGCGTCCTTGAGTTCCTCTTTGACCTGCACAGTTACCTTAGGAGCCTACGTGAGGCCTCTCTCATGTGTGGGTGGACGCCCAAGGCTTTCCCCTTTAAGTTACAACGTTCATCTACTAGGAAGCACTTTATTCTATTAAAGTGAGTTGACCCCCTTTTTCTCACTTTATTTATTAATTTAACTATAGTCGGCAAAACTATACAAAAGTCAAATATTCCAATTAGCGGTGCTAATTAGGAATATTACAGTATCATCAACTCATAGGGGCCCTGATGTTCTTAGTGAACACTCGTCCAGACGTATGTTTTGCAGTGAATACTTTGAGTCAACACATGGTTAATCCTCATCACATTCACTGGGTTGGTGCCAAGAATCTGTTGAGATATCTTCTGGGCACAATAAACCATGGGCTGAGATACAATACCGAGAGCGTGACACTCCATGGATATACTGATGCCAATTGGGCTGGAAGTGTGGTGGATCATAAGAGCACATCTGGATGCTGCTTCACACTTGGGTCTGCTTTGATATCATGGATGAGCAGGAAGCAGAAGTCAGTGGCTTTGAGAACTGTTGAGGCCGAATACATTGCAGTGAGTATGGCCTGTTGTGAAGCAGTTTGGTTGCGAAAGCTCTTTAGTGAGTTGTTCAGGCATGTGATAGATACCACCGTTATCCTTTGTGATAACCATAGTGGGATTCATTTGTCTGAGAATCCTGTGTTCCACGATCAATCCAAGCATATTGATATCAGGTACCACTTTATCCGGGATATGGTACAGCGAGGCGTTGTAAGGCTCGATCATATAGGAACTGATGAGCAGGTCGCGGATATTCTCACAAAGCCCTGGGGGAAGGTCAAGTTTTTAACCTTTCGTGAGAATCTTGGTATCGTGGAACGACCCTATGTGAGGGTCCTGTTGGATGATGAGCTCTGGGAGCTCCAGGGGGCCTTGGGGATAGCTTCTTGGAGCTATAAGCAACCACAGGGCTAGGCTTCCCGAACCTTGTTGGTGTGCTTCTGCCCTGCCGTTATGATATTGAGTTGGCTCACCTCTCTTTGATCTGTGCCCCGTATGCATCCTACCCATAGAGTACCTCTCATTTGGCCAATGAGGTGGGAAAAGCTAAAGACCAGTAGCAAAGACTGATGGACACATCGAAGATTGTCGTACTCTCTATGTTTAGGATGGCACGTGTCCAACTACTTGATCTGGGATCAAGTCTAGTGAGGTTTCGGACCTCCAACTATCTTAAGGTCAGTTAAACCAACTTTGGGTTGGTATGTGACTCCTTTGAGTCCTATAGAGGTTTCGAACCTCTGAGTTGATTTTGTCAGCCGAGAGTGATGTCTTTGTGACTCACCTTTTGTTCTGAAATAAAGAAGCCAGCAAAGCAAGTTATGGCGGGATGACGCACGATGTTTGGATGGACCAAGTGGATGGAGTTCTCCCTAGTTGAGAGGGAGTGTTAATTTTGGACAACTAGTTCCAAACTCCATGTTGTGATGCTCAGATGAAGATGCCAATATTTTTATTAGATTCCTCTTTCGGAGAGGTGCAAGATCGATCTAAAGATCATCTTGATCCGATGAGCAGAACATTTATTTTGAATTAATTCCACTTATGTGCAAGGTCGGCCAGAATTGAAATGTAGGCTTGAAGCCCCAACAGATGTGTCACACACCCTCACTGATGGATACCATCACTCATCACACATTCTCTCTCATCATCTGATTGGTTAGATCAACATCTTGGAGGCTCTTCTTCTCTCACACGTGGGAAAACGCAGCAAGGGATTTTCTGTTTTCGACCTAGGGTTTCAGCGCAAATTTGACCAGTGTTGACTTTGGTCAACTTGACCTCAAACTCCATAAATTCCGATTTCTCCAGTCTGCATTTTTTGGCACAGAAATCGAGGTTGGACGTTGACTTTTACCTGGTTGCGTTGACCTTTTGCTGCTGCTATTTTGCGTTTCCCATTGATTGGACAGAGTTGACTTTTGTTGACTTTGGGTTGACTGTTATAGAGTTGTCCGAGAGGGTTGTGTGACACATTTTGGTTGGCTGACCGTGTAGAGACTTTGCTGGTTGAAGCATCCTGTTGACCGTCGTAACGCACCACAACACATATTTTGCTGATCAAGTTAAGTGTATTTTTTGGCTTGTCTTCCGTCGATCTATTGGTATGTTCTATCAGCATTTTACTTTCTTGTTTATGTGATTGTTGTTTGATATTGGGTATAAAAGTAAAGTTGCATCAAGCATAGAACATCTACAAAAATTAACAAAAATGTACTCTAATAAACTGGAATGTGAAAGACACAATATAAATACATGAAATAAAACTATCTAATGACATGAAATAAAAGGGAGTAAGGTTAGAGAACTATACAAAATGATGCCCTATGGCATCAGATGTCATTGATGAGGCACAATCTCGGGCATTTGTCTTCTGACTAGTAGATCAATGGGTTGCTTCTCAGATGTCCCGTGCTGAAATTTGACCCTATTAGGTCGATGTGACTCCTCGTCACTATGTTGCATATCTCTGTCTATCTAAAATCTACATCTTTTTCTGCTTGGAAGAGGGTATGGGCGGTGGAAAAAGTGGCATACTGGTTGCACGAACTCTGATTCAAAATGAGTCAGATGCTCTTGTGGCACAACCTGTTCACTGCTGCAGGAGCATTAGGCTCAAGAAAATTCCTTGTATTTTAATAGACTTAGGGGTTTTGTGTTTTCAAGGGAGTTGGTTTCTTATGTGATGTTTCGAGTGATTTTAATGAGAATTAATTAAATATTGTAAGGAATTTTGTAAATGTTCTCGAATGTTGGAGAACATGAGAGAATTAGGCTAGTTGAGAGTGTATAGGGATTAAGAGATTTAGAAATTAATTCCTAATCCTAAATTAGAATTGGTTTAATGATTTTGTGATGAAAGAGGATCCTTAGGGGTTAGTTGAGGCAAATGAGAAGTTAGAGGATATTCAGGGTTTTGTTGAGAGGATGAAGGATCTGAAACCAAAAATAGTTTCAGAACCTTTTGTATAAAAATGATAAGCCTCAAGACATTAAGAAG
This sequence comes from Pinus albicaulis, assembly GCA_034641835.2. NCBI lineage: Eukaryota > Viridiplantae > Streptophyta > Pinopsida > Pinales > Pinaceae > Pinus > Pinus albicaulis. Next base: position 1,431,402,729 of record CM076580.1, read on the forward strand.
ATAAGGTAGAGGAGAGATAGAGAGGTAGAGTTTGAATTGTAAGCCTACGAGCAGAATAGGGAAAAGGCCACTGATACAGAAGATCAGGCCAGAGAAAGGAATTTCCTATGTAAATATTGGTTTTAATACAGAAAACTCAATTTCTGAGTTTGTGTTTTGAGTGTATATTGTGTGCAAGTGAAATTGACAGGAACAAGGGAAATTCTGTCATTTTATATTCAAGCTACATTTTTAATAGATTGTGTGGTTTGAGGGTGAATATTCATTTATTGAATTCTGTGTGATTGAGAAAAGTAGCATCGATCACAGAATGGATCGATGTCGTTAAAGTAATTGCTTGGACTTCTAAATTGAGGTATAAAATCTACCTGGATGTATTTCGCAATTGGGTTGATTTCGTATAAAGCATTTCATGGAGTTATTACACATTATGTTGTGTAAACACAGTGCAGTGAGATCCGGGGTTTGAAGTCGCATTTGAGGTTTTATTGTATTTAAAATCGATGGATAAGAACCACAGAAATTGAATATAGAGGTTAAACCATGCGTAGAATGAATGCCAGAGAGGGTTTGAAGACTGGTTGATATCATGAAAACAGAACGATGGAGTAAAGGAGAAGTCATAATGCAGTGAAATGAATCGATGGATTGTTTAAATGTTTCACCAAGTATGCGGAGGTGCCGTATTGAAGAGTTGGAAGCGGAACTGTGAGCAACAGCACAGCGGAACCGTGAAGTGGTTTTGAAAAATAACAAATGGTTTTCGCATAGGTTGAGGATGGTAAGTGGTAATTTCCTATGTGAACGCGATACACTCCAGCAGATGACACGTGGTGGTTTAAAACCACTTATTTCGCGTGCCTTGGAGCCTTTAATTGTCAAAGCTTAATTGAATGCGATATCCGTCCGATCATAGACATCGGAGATCTGACGGTGTTCGCATCAGGAGTTGTGCAGAGATTAACAAAGGTGTGGACTCGACGGTGTTAAAAGGTACGTTAAAAGTCATGCATCTTGAAATGCGATATCCGTTGGATATACGCATAAATCGGTTGTGGAGTGCGATAAATTATCAACCGTCGGATTTGATGAATGGTGGAAAGGTAAGTTGTGGGGCCAAATAAAATATTATGTTGATACATTTGGGTTTTAAACCAAAGTATGGAGTGTTAAACATGGTCCGGATATAATATTATGTTGGTGAGTATTAAGGTGTGGGCTCCAAATTTTATTTTAATATTTATTGGTATCTTCGGTATTTATTTAACCAAAGTCGGATGCATGGATACAAGTTTCCATAAGGTGGGTTGGTATGCTGTGGGCCCGAAGATTTGCTTTGGGGTTTTAACCAAAGTTGAAGTCGTATATATCAAATTTCTATAAAGTGGGTTTTATTATATGGTTTTGACCATCGATTGAAAAGGTAAGCTTCCGCATTAGAATTTGCCAGTTTGAGAATTATTTTGGTTTATGAATGAACCATGCATTTTTATATGAAGTTGTGGGTTAAATGCAGTGGAGGCTGCATCATTTTGGTATTAGAGCAAGAAAAGCTCTTTGAAAGTTAAAGATTTTTTTTTAAATCAAAATGCATGTGCGATGAGGGAAGAAAGAAGAGATCAGATTCTAAATCTGATAAGCAGCAGATACACAGAATTGAAGTGAACAGACAGTTGCAGAAATAAATGAAGACAGTCCAATCAAAGTACAAGTGAATGAAGAGAACAAGGTCATGCAAAGATCTTAAAGGTGAGATAATTTTAATCTGGTTTGAAAATTGTGATTGCAGAATTCTGGTTCCAGATAAGATGAAGACAAAGATTTTGATGATGATGGCAGTGAACCTAATATTCCAGCTAAAGGTTGGATAGGGAGAACAGCTGAAGTGTTCTCAAGAGAAGGTGAGTTGAGGATATAAGCCTAGAGAGAGCAGAAGAGAGTGCTCAAGAGGTTCTAGAGATAGAGAACCAGTGCTTGCCAAAAGACCAAGTCCAAAGAGGGGATTGGTGAGGTAAGTGGCAGCAGGGAGGACTTGCTGTTGCAGAGGCTTAGTGCAACTCATAGTGAGTGAGGAGCTCATGAAGAAGATGATCATGGAGGATCAGAGAAGAGGTTCTAAAGAATGCCACAGAAAAAAGATGAATGATGAGGATAGAGAAAGAGATATTGCAGTGATGAAAGTACAACTGGAGGTACTAAAGGGATGGCTACAAGAAGCGGAAAACCCGAGAAGAGGATGGATCTTTCCACTGAAGGGAAAGAAGGTAATTTGGCAACCATTACAAATGAAGTGGAGGCAGAAGGAGATTGCCTTATGGAAGGAAGAACTCAGATTTTTTGAGTCAAAGATGGAATTTGAGGATTCCACATGCAAATCTGTTCAAGGAGAAATGCTTGAAGAAGCAAACGACACTGAAAAGTCTTGTGTTTTTAAAACTAATGAATTGTGTATGATTGCAGGTACATCACAAGATGATGAACAAACTTTGAAGTTTGTTAAGGAGAAGAAGTTGAATCTGAAATCTGTTCAGATTAATGCTGAGATAGCAAAATCTCATAAACAAAAGCAGACAGAGGGGTCTAATGGAAATAAGCAGCAGAGTATTGAAACAGAGGAAGAAGGACCATTTGATGATTGGTCAACAACAAGTGAAGATATGGAAAGTTGTGTAAAGTTTCCAAGTTCTACTCCAATTGAAATTGTTGAGTTATATAGGAAGTTAGATCTTCAGAGAAGAGAGTTGGAAAAGCAGAGGATCTATATACAGGATAAATTGTTGAAGAAGCAAGGCAGGAAAATTTTCATGAATGACAGTCAGGAAACAGAGGATAAGGTTGTAAGAATGATTCAGCGAATTGAAGAAGTTCATTATTGTAAACCAAAGCAGAGAGACATTCATGAAACAGATGATAAGAAAGAGAGACTAGCTGACAGTCTCATGGTGAAATTAAATCAGCATACTGATGTGCTGACAAAGGAGTTAAGTGAAAACTCAAAGCAGCATACTGAGATGTTGCCAGAGGAGGAAGAGGCATTGAAACCTTGTATTTTTAATTCTGATAATTCATGTGTTAGTTATGCAGGAAAAGAAGGACAGCAAATAGAAAATGTCAGAGAATCTAATGAAAGGGAAACTATGTTAGATGAAAACATAGTGAAGGATCATCATTCTATCATGGTGATTGGCACAATGGAGATAACCTTGGACGCTGGAAAGAAAGACAGTGAAGATTTTTTGAGTCTTGAAAGAGACTTGGAACAGCTAGAAGAAGATTTGGTGACTGAATCATCAAATGAAACCATTGGGTATTGTGATTTTGAAATTGATAATTTGACTATGTTTACAGGTGTTGCAGAAGACAATCCATCTCTTGGAGTTGTCTTGAATGAAGATGAACTGTTGCATAAGAAGGAACTCATAAATTCCAAGGAAGGTGAGGCAGTCATGTCTCATATGAAGGAACTTGTTATTATTAATGACAAGGAGGATTTGGCTTGTCCGATTGGCCAAGAGAAGACTGTAGGACAGGCTTTTAGAACTGCCACAATGGGGAAGAATAAGAATTCTATTCTGATAAAGGATGAAGATATAGTGTTTGAAGAATTTGAATTGATTGCCAGAATCAATCAAGGAGGTGAAGGACAACCACTGAAGGTTGTCAAGGAAGAAGAAGAAGGTTATGTTGAAACTAAATTGCAACATATTGATGATGTGAAACAAGTTCAAAAGAAATGGCTGAAATGCTTGCTGGAAACAATTATGCCAGAGAAAGAAATTGCAGACACTAAAGTAAAAATGCCCGAAGTTGTGAAAGAAGCAGGAGCAAATACTAGTTTGCCAAAATTAATTATGCTTACTAGTATACAAAGAAGAATGAATGAGTGTGTTACTGCAGTTAAAGAATCAATTGATAATTCATTTTTTAAAAGTGAATTTGCAGGTAGTGAACAGAAGAAGAATGTTGCAGAGGGAGATATCTTAAGAGATATTCAGGAAGTTTGGGAGGCAGCAACATCTGCAACAACAAAAACAACAGTATTGGCAGCAACAAAAGCAACAATATTGACAGCAACATCTACAGCAATGTCCAGAGAAATATTTACAGCAGAAATTGAAAGTAAATGGACAGAGTATAACAAAAGGCAGAGTGGTTACCCTTCAGAAGATAAACTGGACATAGAAATTGAAAGCATAAGAAGATTGATGACGAAGGTGTCTCAGAAGAAGACAGCAGCAAGAAAGCAAAGTAACAACAGCAAGGAAAAGACAAGCAAAGAATGTGAAAGCATAGGTAGTGGCAAGATGCAGAATAAAATATGGAAACCTGGAGAAGTACAGCAGAAGAATGATACAAATTATGGACAGCAGCAAAACAAAGTATGGGATCCAGGAGGCAAAAGATTGAAAGCACATGATCAGGAGATCATGATAAATTTCTACTTTGGGAGTCTGATGCAGGAGCATTAGGCTCAAGAAAATTCCTTGTATTTTAATAGACTTAGGGGTTTTGTGTTTTCAAGGGAGTTGGTTTCTTATGTGATGTTTCGAGTGATTTTAATGAGAATTAATTAAATATTGTGAGGAATTTTGTAAATGTTCTCGAATGTTGGAGAACATGAGAGAATTAGGCTAGTTGAGAGTGTATAGGGATTGAGAGATTTAGGAATTAATTCCTAATCCTAAATTAGAATTGGTTTCATGATTTTGTGATGAAAGAGGATCCTTAGGGGTTAGTTAAGGCAAATGAGGAGTTAGAGGATATTCAGGGTTTTGTTGAGAGGATGAAGGATCTGAAACCAAAAATAGTTTCAGAACCTTTTGTATAAAAAATGATAAGCCTCAAGACATTAAGAAGATAAGGTAGAGGAGAGATAGAGAGGTAGAGTTTGAATTGTAAGCCTACGGGCAGAATAGGGAAAAGGCCACTGATACAGAAGATCAAGCCAGAGGAAGGAATTTCCTATGTAAATATTGGTTTTAATACAGAAAACTCAATTTCTGAGTTTGCGTTTTGAGTGTATATTGTGTGCAAGTGAAATTGACAGGAACAAGGGAAATTCTGTCATTTTATATTCAAGCTACATTTTTAAGAGATTGTGTGGTTTGTGGGTGAATATTCATTTATTGAATTCTGTGTGATTGAGAAAATTAGCATCGATCACAGAATGGATCGATGTCGTTAAAGAAATTGCTTGGACTTCTAAATTGAGGTATAAAATCTACCTGGATGTATTTCGCAATTGCGCTGATTTCGTATAAAGCATTTCATGGAGTTATTACACATTCTGTTGTGTAAACACAGTGAAGTGAGATCTGGGGTTTGAAGTCGCATTTGAGGTTTTATTGTATTTATAATCAATGGATAAGAACCACAAAAATTGAATATAGAGGTTAAACCATGCGTGGAATGAATGCCAGAGAGGGTTTGAAGACTGGTTGATATCGTGAAAACAGAACGATGGAGTAAAGGAGAAGTCATAGTGCAGTGAAATGAATCGATGGATTGTTTAAATGTTTCACCAAGTATGCGGAGGTGCCGTATTGAAGAGTTGGAAGCGGAACTGTGAGTAGCAGCACAGCGGAACCGTGAAGTGGTTTTGAAAAACAACAATGGTTTTCACGTAGGTTGAGGATGGTAAGTGGTAATTTCCTATGTGAACGCGATACACTCCAGCAGATGACACGTGGTGGTTTAAAACCACTTATTTCGCGTGCCTTGGAGTCTTTAATCGTCGAAGCTTAATTGAATGTGATATCCGTCCGATCATAGACATCGGAGATCTGACGGTGTTTGCATCAGGAGTTGTGCAGAGGTTAACAAAGGTGTGGACCCGACGGTGTTAAAAGGTACGTTAAAAGTCATGCATCTTGAAATGCGATATCCGTTGGATATACGCATAAATCGGTTATGGAGTGCGATAAATTATCAACCGTCGGATTTGATGTATGGTGGAAAGGTAAGTTGTGGGGCCAAATAAAATATTATGTTGATACATTTGGGTTTTAAACCAAAGTATGGAGTGTTAAACATGGTCCGAATATAATATTATGTTGGTGAGTATTAAGGTGTGGGCTCCAAAGTTTATTTTAATATTTATTGGTATCTTCGGTATGCTGTGGGCCCGAAGATTTGCTTTGGGATTTTAACCAAAGTTGAAGTCGTATATATCAAATTTCCACAAAGTGGGTTTTATTATATGGTTTTGACCATCGATTGAAAAGGTAAGCTTCCGCATTAGAATTTGCCAGTTTGAGAATTATTTTGGTTTATGAATGAACCATGCATTTTTATATGAAGTTGTGGGTTAAATGCAGTTGAGGCTGTATCATTCACCATTTTCCAACTTCTTTGCAACCTCCACGTGCTACCTTCTTTCTACCTCTTTGTATAGTCTAACCATTCCACTTGCTACTGCGGGAATAGTGGCATAAGATAAATCCATCTGAATGTACCCACCTAAATCAGTTGCAAACTTCCTGGAGAGAAGCTCTCCCCACACATTTGGCGCATCAATGACTGTTATATCCATGGTAATGATTCTGTATGGATAATCGACTAAGGGAACCTGTAAATTTTTAACCACACCCAGGACTTCAACCTTTCTAGAGTCCATTAAACAAATGTTATGGTATGGTCTAGAAATCCGAAAATTTAATTGCTCCATGACTTTCTTGGTCATAACATTCGAAGATGCACCAGAATCTAGGATGCAATTGTGAAGTAGTCTGTCATTTAAGTTCAAGGTAAGAAAAAACGGTTGATGATCTTCATTAGTCATATAACAATTAATATCCTTTATCTTAATGTCTTCATCCTTATGATTATTTCCGTCCTTACTTTGCTAAAGCATACCCAAAGCCCTGAAGAAAGAGGCCCTTTGAGAATGAATTTTTAACAATTCAAGTACCGAAACAGACCTCTTTATGTTATTTATCCATGCTGCCCAATCCACCTTTAAAGCAGATTTATATCTCTTGGAAGGAATTTGCTTATCTTGACTTTGACCCTTACCTTTTCTCTAGTTAAGTGTTTTTAATAAATGAAATTAATCTTGATTAATATTAATTTTCTTATCCTAATATAATTAGATTAATTAGGATTAAATCAACTTTCTCCTAAAATATACATTAATAAAAATTAATCAATTTTCTCATCCTAATAAAATAAATTAATAAAAATAAATTAATTATTACTAATAATTATTAATATTTATTTACTCTGTTGATTAAATGAATGTTAATATTAATTAGTAAACAATTATTTTATTTTTTCTTGTTTTGTTTTAATTTTATTAACTCTTTTTATTAATAATTAAATTTGTAAATAATTCCAATTTAATTAATATTATTATCTGCGGTTATCATAAATTCTATGATAATATACTAAAACATCCTTTACTAATAGGTAGTAATATCTCGCCCATGTGGTGTAGAACAGTCCGTGATGGGGTGCACTGTTAAGGCACTCCGTTCTGTAAGGTCGCCGGTTTGAAACCCATGGGTGGAATGGAAGGAGAAAAAAATGGGAAGATTAGGATTAGTCTAAACGAGCAAAAAAAAAAAAAAAATAGGTAGTAATATCTCATATCTATTAAATAGATTAAATAATTAATAAGAATTTATTTCACATAATTTTATTAATTATTATTATTATTATTAACATTTATTATTTATTAATGTTTATTAATTTAATTCTAGTTTTTAAGTTTTGTTAGTAATAAATCTAATAAATAAATTCTAATTAAGTAAAAAAAAAAAAAATTAGTAATATTTAAATATTGTTACTTTTTAATAATTAATATAATCTCATAATAATTAATATTATGATTCTTAAAAACTATTAGATTAAATAGAATAAAACAAAAAGTTATTAAAAATAATAAATTATTAAAAAAATAAAATTTATTAAAAATAGTTAATTATTAAAAATAAAATTTATTTAAAATAAATATAATAAAAATTATTTAGTTCTTGCCAGCTCTTCTTAATTTACTCTTTTCACTATTAATCCTTAACCTCTATCCTCCTTTCATCCTTCATTCAGCGTCTTGTCCTAGAGATGGATCTCCGTTGGGATTCGAAACGTCGACGAATGTTCTATAACATTGTGCATAATCTTGAGAGCTCTTCAATAAACAATAACCACATGAGCATGAAAACCATAAATATAATCCTAGCCGACCTAAAAATCATAATGTAAGGGCACAATAATAAAAATATGGGGACTACAGAGGGGTACAACAATAACAATAAGGGGGCTACGCTAACAAAAATAAGGGACTACATTAGTAATATAGGGCCCTAACATGCCCCTCTCCTTCAAAAAAGTGTTGTCCTCAATGCTTGAGTAGTTCTAGATGCTTTTGTATAAAATTATCATCCTCCCATGTGGAATCTTTAGTGGGTAAGTTCTTCCACTTGATGAGATACTCTGAAATTGATCGATTTCGTAACTGTCGAGTTCTTGTTTCTGTGACTGCTTCAGGTTCCAATATGATTTTTCCTTCCTCATCAAGTTCTAGCAATATTGTTTGAACCGGAAGTTTGTCACCTATATCCTTCTTTAAACATGAAACATGGAAAATTGGGTGCACTCGGGAAGATGCAGGAAGCTCCAATTTGTATGCCATAGTACCAATATTTTGCAACAGCTTGTAAGGGCCATGGTACTTTGGTGATAATTTATTATCCTTCTAAGCTTGCTTGAGGGACATTTGTTGGTATGGTTGTAGCCGTAAAAATACTCAATCGCCTATATCAAAACTTCTCTCGTTGCAATGTTGATCTACCTGTTGTTTCATTTGATTCTGTGCCAAATTTAGGTTATCCTTTAAGAGTTGGAGAACTTGTTGTTGATGCTCGATGTGATCTTCCACTACTTGAACCTTAAAATTTTCTCTTAAAGATGATGTGATGGACGGCGGATGATATCCATAAAGTGACATAAATGGGGTCATTTTTGCTGCAGTGTGGAAGGAAGTGTTATATCACCATTCAACCATAGGTAACCAATTCACCCATTGTGTTTGTTTATCAGATACAAAGCAACGAAGATATGCTTCCAAACATTTTTTCACTATCTCAATTTTCCCATTGGATTAAGGATGATAAGATGAGCTATGAGCTAGTTGAGTACCCAAACAAGAAAATAATTCCGTCCAAAAATTTCCAGGGTTGTCTATCGCTTACAATAATCTTTGGGTTTCCATTTAGCTTTTGAATTGTTTCCATAAATGCAATAGCAAATGTACTCGCTTTAAATGGATGAGATAATGCACAAAAGTGTGCATACTTGGTAAGTCTATCAACTACCACCATGATGACACTCATTCCTTCGAACTTAGGTAAACCTGTGATAAAATCCATTGAAACCTCCTCCCAACGTTGATTTGGAATGGATAAACGATGTAGCAGACCCGGGGTCTTAATTGTCTCAACTTTATTTTGCTAGCAAACCAAACATTCCGCCACAAACTTTTTAATATCAGATTTAAGGTCATCCCAAAAAAATTCTTTCTTCACCCTGTGGTAAGTTTTTAAAAATCTCGAGTGTCCTCCTAAGGGAGAGGTGTGCAATTCCAAAAGAATATTTTGTTTTAGTTGGGAATTCTTACAAAGATATAAGCAATCTTTGTACCATAAGGAATCATTTTTCCAACTAAATGTATCAGATGTATAGGGATCTTGCTGCAACTTTTGAATGTGTGTCCATACTTCTTCGTCATTCTTCCTTTCCTCCCTTGCTTCAGTTCTCCAATCTGGTTGGATAATAGAAATGGCACAAAGCAATGCTTCCACTTCCTTATCCTTTCTTGAGAGTGCATCTGCAACAACATTTAGCTTCCCTTTTTTGTAGATGATTTAAAAGTCATAACCCAACATCATTGTCACCCATTTTTGCTGCTCTTCTGAAGATAGTCTTTGTTACAAAAAGTATTTAAGACTATCATGATCAGTGTTTACCTTGACGTGTCTTCCCATTAGGTAAGGTCACCATTTCTTTAGTGCATGTAGTATTGCCAACATTTCCTTCTCATAAATAGCTTTCTGTAAATACTTTCTTTTGATTGGATGGCTTTCAAAAGTAATGTGGCTTCCTTCTTGCATTAAAATAGCACCAATTCCATTTCCTAAGGCATCACATTCCACAATAAATGTTTTTGTGAAGTCTGGTGTAACTAAGACCGGTGCTTGGCACATTGCCTCTTTAAGATGTTCAAAGGCCTTAGTTGCTTCAGGAGTCCATGAAAATGCATCTTTCTTCAATAATTTTGTTAAAGGTGCTGCTATTTTCGCATAATTATTAACAAACTTGCGATAATACCCTGTTAACCCGAGAAATCCTCGCAACTGCTTTCTGGTTGTGGGGACTTTCCATTCATTAATGGCTTTAATTTTGTTAGCGTTTACCTTAACACTCTCTTGAGATACAATATGACCCAGATATTCCACCTCTTTTACTCCAAAGAAACATTTGGAGGTTTTTGCATATATTGATTCTCCACCAATAGTTTGAGCACCCTTTCAACATGTTGAACATGATCCTTCCAAGACCTGTTGTAGATTAGTATATCATCAAAAAAAACTAACACAAATTTTCTAAGGATGGGTTTGAAAATGGAATTCATCAACCCTTAAAATGTAGAAGGTGCATTGGTAAGGCCAAAAGGCATGACCAAAAATTCATAATGACCCTCATGAGTTCAGAATGTCTTCAGACTTCATTCTAATTTGATGATATCCTGAACGAAGATCCAATTTGGTGAAATTAATTGCTCCATGTAATTCATCCATTAATTCATCAATCATAGGAATGGGAAATTTATCTTTAATAGTGATCTTATTGAGCTCCCTATAATCCGGACACATGCGGCATGATCCATCCTTCTTGTGCACCGATACTACTGGAGCAGAGAAAGAACTTTGACTAGGTTGAATTATACCAGCCTCTAGCATTTCTGCAATCATATGTTCAATTTCGCTCTTTTGGACATAAGGATATCAGTAAGGCCTGATGTTTGGAGGAACACTTCATGGAATCAAATGAATAGCATGATCATGATCACGAATAGGTGGGAATCCTTTGGGAGTTTCAAACACCTTGGAATGATTTTTCAGGACTTTTTGGAGATCTGAAGAAATAGATGATTTTGATGTTGGAACTTCTAGTAAGCATAATTGTGCAATGACGCCTTGTTGTTTTTTCTTCAGAAGCTTTGTCATGACATTAGAGCTTGTTATCTTTCTCGGCTTTCCTGCGATGCCCCGTAATTCAACTTCTTTTCCTTCCGAAAAAAATTTCAAGAAAAGTTCTTGAAAATTAAAAGCTACCATCCCCAAAGATTTTAACCATTGTACTCCTAGTACAACATCAGCACCACCCATTGGAATGGAAAGCATTGGACTATTCAATACATATTCCCCCATGGTTAGCTTGATATTATGGAACTTTCCAAAGCAATTTATATATCCTCCATTTTCCACCATCACTTGACACTCTGGCACTGGGTATAGGAAGCAATTCAATTCCTTGGCTACCTTACAATGAATAAAATTTTGGGTATTAACCGAATCAATAAGCACTATTACATTTTTCTTCTTGATATGTCCTATCTTGAGAGTTTGAGGAGTGGTAATTCCTGCCAATGCATTACAGGAGATAGTTGGATTCATTTCTTCTTCCTCTAGGGTTGGTTCTTGGTGTATATCCTCTTCTTTTGAAATTTCTTGTTCCTTTTCTTCCTCCTCATCACAATATATGTAAAGTAATTTCTTCTCGGCACGTTTATGACCTTTAGCGTATTTGCTATCACAACTATAGCAAAGCCCTTTTCCTCCTTTTTCTTCCAATTGTTGTGGTGTCTACCTTGTAGGTTGTGGAAGTCTAGGAGTAGCTGTGAAATTTTCAGATCTAAAAATTATTACTGTAGTGATTGATTTATTTCGCCTACTTATTAGATAAGTTATTTACAGATGCTTCAGTAAATTTTGAAATAAACACCGCTGTAGTACTTCACTCTAATCAAAAGCAGAAGAACAGAACTAACACATGTAGCACAATAGAAACAACCATATGAACACAGTTATTTTTGGACAATTGTCCTCGGAAAAACCCAATGTGGGAAAATGTAAATTTCTGAACATGTTCTATGTCATTTCAGATTAGGGCACAAAATACTGAAGCAGATGGAACAAATAAATCGATCGATGGAAGACAAGCCAACAATAGAAAAAAGAAGAAGAATGATGGCGTTACGGCGATCAGCAGGATGCTTCAACCAAAAAAGCCTCCAATAGGTCATTCAGCCAAGCATGTCACACAGCCCTAAAATGCTACATCAAGAAGCCCTAATTCAGCTCCATGAGAAAGCCCTAACACAGATGCACCAAGAAGAGAGAAAATAATTTGCTCCACACAATGTGTGTGAAATGATCTCCAAAACTCTCCTATTTATAATCATCTGTGGGGGTGTGTGACACGTCCTTTAAGACATTTAAGTCTATATTATATTCCAGGCCAGCCTAGCACATAAGTGGAATAAATTCAAAATACATGTTCTGCTCATCCAATCGAGATGATCTTTAGATCAATCTTACACCTCTCCGAAAGAGGAATCCAATAAAAATATCGAGATCGTCATTTGAGCAGCACAACGCGGAGTTTGGACCTAGTTGCCCAAAATTAACACTCCCTCTCAAGTAGGGAGAACTCCGTCCACTTGTGCAATCCAAACATCATGTGTCATCCCGCCGTAACGTGCTTTACTAGCATCTTTATTTCAAACGGTGAGTCACAAAGACATCACACCCGGCTGACCCGAAGTCATCTCAGAGTTTAAAACCTCTTCAGGACTCAAAAGAGTCTCATACTAACCCGAAGTTAGTTTAACTGACCCGAAGTCAGTTGGAGGTCCCAGACTCCACTTCACTTGATCCCCGATCAAGTCGTTGGACACATGTCATCCTATCATAGAGAGTACGGCAATCCCCGATGTGTCCATCGGTCTTGCTATGGTCTCTAACTTTTCCCACCTCACTGGCCGAGATGAGGGGTACTTCCCATGAGTCCCGGACTCCATGGGTAGGATGCATGCGGGGCACAAACCAAAGAGAGGCGAACCACCTCAATGTCATCACGGTGGGGTCGGAAGCACACCAACAAGGTTTGGCAAGCCTAGCCCTGTGGTTGCTTATAGCTTCAAAAATTTATTCCCACGCCCCCTGGAGCTCCCGGAGCTCATCGTCCAACAGGACCTGGAGCTCTCACAGCTCATCGTCCTAGAGCTCTCACAGCTCATCGTCCTGGAGCTCCCGGAGCTCATCATCCAACCGGACCTGGAGCTTTCACAGCTCATCGTTCAACAGGACCGTTTCACGACTCCAAGATTCTCACGGAAGGTTAGGAACTTGACCTTCCCCAAGGGCTTAATGAGAATATCCGCGACCTGCTCATAGTTCCTATATGAGCCTTACGGTGCCACGTACCATGTCCTAGACAAAGTGGTACCTGCTTGGATCGGTCGTGAAACATGGGATTCTCGAACAACTGAATCCCACTCTGGTTATCACAAAAGATAACTGTGGTATCTAGCACATGGCCGAACAACTCACGGAAGAGCAGCTTTCGCAACCAAATCGCTTCACAACAGGCCATGCTCATAGCAATATATGCGGCCTCAGCTGTGCTCAAATCTACCGACTTCTGCTTCCTGCTCATCGAAGCAGAACCAAGTGTGAAGCAGCATCCACATGTGCTCTTGTGATCCACCACACTGCCAGCCCAATGGGCATCGAAATATCCATGGAGTGTCCCGCTCCCGGCAGTGTATCTCAGCCCATGGTTTATCATTCCTCGGAGATATCTTAAGAGATTCTCAACACCAACCCAGTGAAAAACATTCACTGCAAATCATACATTCGGACAAGAGTTCACTAAGAACACCGACGCACCTCGAGTTAGAGATACTCGGTAGGATTTCCCAATGCTGGCCCAACAGCATTTCCACACAACTTCTTGAAGTTGATTCCATCGGTGTCGACACGGACTTATAGTCCACCATACCAAATCTCTCTAGCAGCTTCCTAATATATTTTCCTTGAGATAGGAAAATCTTGCCAGGTCTCTGCCAGACCTCCAAGCCTAAGAAGTAATGCATCAATCCTAGGTCTTCAATCTCGAACTCGGAAGCTAGCTCCCTCTTACACCGATGAATGAGAGGGTCAACACCTATCAGGAAGAGATCGTCCACATAGAGAACCAGTATGAGAGGTTTCACACGATCGACCTTGAAGTAAAGGTTCGGATCAACATTACTTCGAGAGAAGCCTAGCTTCATCAAGTAGTTATCAATCCTCTGATACAAAGCCTTGGGTGCTTGCTACAACCCATAGAGAGCTTTCTTCATACATGAGAGTCTCTATCCTGGACTTTGAACCCCAGAGGTTGCTCCACACACACCTCTTCCTTTATCGAACCATGTAGAAAAGCGGTCTTCACATACATATGATGAATACTTCATCCTTGCGTTGCAGCAAGGGCAGTAATAGATCAGATGATGGTAGCTCGGACCACAGGTGCAAATATATCATCATAATCTATGCCTTCCTTGAGATCATAGAAGCACTTTAGCAGTCCTCAGCTTCTTGTGTATCTTGACAAAGAAGATGTTGTTCTTATTCCCTCTGAGGCATATATGATAAGAGGAAATTTGTTCATAAAATCACAGACATGTCTCAAGGCCATGATCTTCAATTCTTCCTCCATGGTTGAGTTTAACCTTTTCTTCAAGTACAATTCCATTCCTATTGATCTGAGCCATACTGTAGCTGTGAGAAGCACAGGATTCTCAGAATCCTCTTCTGCAATATAACAGGACTCACTAAAGAGCTACCTCACATGGTTGACGGTTTTCAATGTACAGCTTAAACAATTCTTCCAGACTTCAGTCTTAAGATGAATTATAGCTTTACTGTTCATAATACTTGTGCTTCAGCAATTTTGATAGCGTACCTCAGAGTACCTGCAAAATGTCTGGATCAACAACTTCAGCTTAAAGCTAAAGAAAACATCAGCTTTCCCTGAATATTTGAGAAGAGATCTTGCCCAATGAGACATCTACAACTGGTTATCAATCCGAGTTACATAAACAGTTTTCTTAAAGTAATCAATGGACAAGGGGAGATACTTCTACTTCCTTTGATCTTTCAGAAGACTGTCATCTGTAGCTCAGGCTTAATAGCTACCGCCATCTCCTTTCCTTCTGAACTTAAACGACACCGGCCTGAAGCAATATTTCTGAGGTATTTCATCCTCAGTCCGAGTTGAAGGAACGTTCAACCATTAAGAGTCGGGTTGGTTTACTTTCAATAACTGCCTTCCAGGTTATACAAACAATCTGAAGCCTTACTTTCAACTGAGATCATTACTGGGATATAATACAGATTTGTTCAGCAGTCATTGATACACAAATATCTGCTTAATTTGAAGCTATGACTTCATGCTGTATACCATTGTCATATCATCGTTGACACCTTTGACATGATGGAGTTTACAATTCTGTTACAAGAGCACTGTCATCGTAATGAGAATTGTCACTGATATCAAGGATCAAAAGTCCTTCTAGAATGGGGTTATTTCCTTTATTAGAAATGCAACAAGATCATCCTCAACATTTCACTATCATAGCAGAGATCATATTCTTATGTAACTATCCATTGATCTTAATACAAATCAAATAGAGAATGAGATGTTATGGGTCTTCTTGGAAAGGTGATGCCCAAGGGTATATGAAACCATAGTAAGAACTAAACTTATGTACATCAAGGTCTGCCAAGAGCTATGCAAGACTTCTGCTTTGGATGTTCTAATCCCATGATGTGTAGTGTATTATTGCATGGAAATTGTAAACAGGACTCATAGACAAACACTCGCAAAATGTTTGGAACTAATTACTTTCTGCATGTAAACAAGCAGCACTTGTAGAATTATTAGCGGTATAGTTTCCACTAGAGAAGAAAGTCCAGATAAAGCCACAACAACTGTTGTTTGGTGTTAAATGGAAAGAGACATAACAGCATTTACTTCTATTGTCACTACTACACACATTGCTGCTCTGCCCATATTTTGTTCACATCCCATTTGCAAGAGGCTATTTATTCGAGATTAATAGATCAAGGCTTTTTAGAAGGCTGCCACGATACATATTAATCATTTATTAAACTGCAAATTTCTGAAACAGAAACATTATAGTAGTGTACCTTGCATAAGGACCAGTCAATTGTACAGAGGCCACCTCACATTTGACCAATATAGCCTCATGTTCATGCACACCAGCACTCGACAGTTCGTGTGCCAAATCATCCAAGCTAAAAACTTTTCCAGCCAGGGATGTCATTTATAAAACAAGATTCCAGAACAGCGTGTGAGATGTCGCAGTGAAACAGATCGAAGTCTTTGTATTTGATTGTGTGGAAGTCATCATTATAGTAATGCAGATGATATGTATGACTCTCCTTCAACCCAAGACTAAACTGTGTATACTTCGATGGCCTTCCTTCATGCTGATGTATCCTCTTCTCCTCACAGTTGTATCCTCATCTCCACGCAGTGATTACCCTCAATACTGCCGAAATATGCGAGAGAGGAATACACCCAAAACAGAGATATGTATGACTCTCCTTCTTCTTTTGCTGAGATGCCTCCTCCTTAGCTCAAACTGCAGACCCTTAACTCGCACTTCTATTGCATGCGTGATCTGAAGTGATGGTGCTATAGAGAGGCCACTTAATCCTTTAGAGATGGACCCTTACTGTGGTGTTATGGCCTGCGGCCTAGCACACAGTAATCCTGTAGCTTACGGCCAGTAGACTTGTTCTTTGCTGCCCTAGCCTCCTTGCTGCAACCTTAGATCAGGCCTCTCCTTCTCAACAAGTTGCTCCAAGAGGAGATCCGCAGCCCCAGATTAGTCTCAGAAACTAATGCACTTCCACAGATAGGCACTTGGAAAATAGGTGAGCCGTTGTTCCAGAAAACCTTGAACCAGCCAATGTTGCTGAATACAGACCTTCGCTGCCACAATTGTTACCGCTAGAAAAATATTCAAGCAGTGATGTTCTGTGAATCGAGGTGATTCAACGATCTTTCTGAGATTGCTGAATTTGATCATTATTAAATAGGAGATTATTCCTTCCTCTTCACGCATTGGATTACGCACTAGAAGGCAGACTTATTCTTCGTTGTGGTATCCCTTGGCTCGCTAAAATGTGAGATAAGGTGAATCCAAACAGACCTCCAAAACAGGTTGAATCTCAGCAGACATATAGTTCTGGTTACGGCACAGATCAGCCCTAACTTACAGCAGCACTACTGTGAAATCACCTTCAAAATACTCACTCTTCCTTGTTGTAGGTGCGGTCCAGGCTAGGCTAGAATATAGGCATCATATCCTTCATTAAACATATGTTATTCCCCTGTATTATTCATAGAGAGACTGCGGCCTGCAAGAGAAAGAGACGCTATCCATAATTTCCCTTAAACACGGATTTCATAAGATCAGACTTCCTCCAAGCAACCTCGGCCTCTTGACTGAAGAACTCAGCTCATAAAAAAACAAAACGAATCCCAAACAGGCCCTAGACATCTTCACTGGAAATCTTTCTTATAAATAATTGCGAGGTCACAAGAAAAACTCCCTCAAGGTGGGCCACTGCCTCAAGTAGGGTATCAAGCCTATTTCACTGGCCAAACTTCACTAGTTGTCCCTTGACACAGATTGGGCTTTGTCTCCTTAGCTCTGATACCATGTAAATTTCTGAACATGTTCTATGCCATTTCAGATTAGGGCACAAAATACTGAAGCAGATAAAACAAATAAATCGATCGATGAAAGACAAGCCAACAATAGAAAAAAGAAGAAGAATGATGGCGTTACGGCGATCAGCAGGATGCTTCAACCAACAAAGTCTCCAATAGGTCATTCAGCCAAGCATGTCACACAGCCCTAAAACGCTACATCAAGAAGCCCTAATTCAGCTCCATGAGAAAGCCCTAACACAGATGCACCAAGAAGCGAGAAGATAATTTCCTCCACACAATGTGTGTGAAATGATCTCCAAAACTCTCCTATTTATAATCATCTATGGGGGTGTGTGACACGTCCTTTAAGACATTTAGGTCTATATTATATTCCAGGCCGACCTAGCACATAAGTGGAATAAATTCAAAATACATGTTCATATCATCCGATCAAGATGATCTTTAGATCAATCTTACACCTCTCCGAAAGAGGAATCCAATAAAAATATCAGGATCATCATCTGAGCAACACAACCCGGAGTTTGGACCTAGTTGCCCAAAATTAACAGAAAACCAGTGCAGGAGATGAGGGTTTGTATTTATCTTCAGCAATGAAAAGATCTTTTACAGAAGTCTTGGTGAGCAAAATAAAATAGCATACACCTGGCATGAATTTTCCGGACACTCCGGAAGTATTCCCGACTCTCAGGATGTCCTCCTACACCCTCTGCGTCATCCTGCGTAGCTGCTCTGCACAGTCCCTCCCTGGACTGCATAATTCTGCGTGGAGAGCTTGATGTTGCTGCTTAGCACTACCTTCCTTTCATCCTTCTGCCTTCTTCTCTGCCAGCAAACTTCTCCCTCCTCCTTCTGCCTCTGCAATCCCGCCTCTAAAAATCACCCACTGAAATCGAATTCTCTTACTTCAGAATCGATTTCCTTCAGGTACAGAGAATGTGCCCAACTTGATTTCCAAATGACCTTCAAGCCTCTTCTTATAATCTTCTCGCTGATGATGAATCAACGGCCAAGATTATATCTTTAATCAATGGCTCAGATTAAAACGATGACTTGATCTCCGTTTTCTAGAAGATCCACACTCTGCTTTATTAATACCCTTTAATTATTTAATTTCCCTAAGTTTAGACTTAGGGTCCACATTAAAATAATTAATTATTTTAATAAAGCAAGATCCGAGTGGAATTTCCACAAACGATTTCTGGGTTCTCTCGATAATTGTTGTCCAAGCCTCTCCACCTAAATTGAGACTTGGACCACTTCCTGATGCTATAAAATCAACACCCCCTCTTAGCGAGGTAAGTGTTCAAGCAAGGTACCATTGTACTGCTCTGATTCTAGAACATCTGTTGCGTTTTTTATGTCCTAGAACACTCCCTCTGTAATGCTGCCTATGACACTATCTCTGCCACTGCCTCATTCGTACTGCAGCTCCCTTTGACTCTGTAGACCAATCGTTCCTCTAATGGAAGGGGTTCTCGACCATCCCCATATTCTCTCTGAAGTAAATGAACTTAATCTTACTCAGAGCCTTGGTGAGGATATCTGCCACCTGTTCCCTGTAGGAGTGTACCTCAACTGTACTGCTCCTTGTTGGACATAGTCCCTGATGAAATGGCACCGAATGTCAATGTGTTTCGACCGGTCATGAAACACAGGATTCTCAGAGAGCTTGATGCAGCTCTGATTATGACACATAATCCTAGTCGGTTCCATCCTCTTATTGAGTAGGTTCAAGAGTAATTTACGAAGCCATATGGCCTCGCACGAAGTTGTGCTTACTGCCATATACTCAGCCTCGACTGAACTTAGTGCGACGAACCTCTGTTTCCTACTGCACCAGGAGGTCATTCTTGATCCGAGACTGAAATAGTACCCACTGGTACTCTTTCGATCTACTGTGCTTCCAGCCTAATCTGCATCTGTAAACCCACTCAACTGGACCTCATTGCCCTTGGTGTACTTCAATCCATACTCGATTGTCCCCTTCAGATATTTGAGAACATGTTTGATTGCTGCCCAATGAGCCCTCCTTGGTTCCACCATGAACTGACTGAGGGTATTCACTGCATAACAGATGTCTGGTCTAATATTGACCAGATACATCAATGATCCGATGAGCTGCCTATACAAGGTGGGATCAGCCTCATCATCCTCTATTGTGTCTATCTTCTTCCAGTTTGTAATCATTGGTGTGGCCATGGGTCTACAGTCTTCCATCTGAAATCTCTTCAGGATTTTTGTAGTGTAGCTTCCTTGCCCCAGGAAGATTTCTCCCTTCTGTTGCCAGACCTCCAAACCAAGAAAATAGTGCATCTGCCCCAAATGCTTCATGTCGAATTCAGTAGCCAGATTCTCCTTGCAATCCTTGATGGGCTTAGATGATCCAGTAAGAAACAAATCATCTACATATAATACCAGGATTAACGTCTCATCCCCTACTCTCAAGTAGTAGAGATTGAGATCTGTGTCACTATTGACGAAACCCATCTTCTGCAAATAGCTATCAATTCACCCATACCATGCTCTTGGGGCTTGTTTGACATTGTACAAGGCTTTCTTAAGCCTGCAAACATGAGTCTTCTGCTAATGTGTCTTGAAGCCCTCTGGTTGTTCTATGTACACTTCCTCCTCTATCACCTCGTTCAAGAACGTTGTCTCGACATCCATCTGGTGAATCTCCCATCCCATCTGCACTGCTAGAGAGATTACAGATCTGATAGAAGTGTAGCGAGCTACAGGGGCGAAGGTTTCCTCATAATCGATCCCTTCCTTTTGTGCATACCCCTTAGCCACAAATCTGCTTGATCTTGTAGATCCACCTTGATCCTACAACTAATCTGTCTTGTGGTCAAGGGACTACTTCCCAGACATCGTTTGTCATGATGGAGCTATACTCCTCCGCCATGGCAGCCACCCACACCTAATGCTAAGCTACCTCCCGAAAGCTTAAGGGTTCTCCAACCTGGGCTACCAGGGCCTGGTATCTGTCAAGTTGCCTCCGTACCCTCTTCTCGTTTCTAGGGACTCCAACAAATTCTTCTGCATCCTTTAGAATTTGTTGGAGTTCTTTACTCGGTCTTCCACTGGTGGTGGGCGGTCTTACCTGCTCTCCTGCCTGCTCTTCTTCAGAGGAACTCTCCTCAGAATCCTTGTGCTGTGGAGAGGCACTTGACCCATCCTCTGTAGGTCGTTGAGGTTGTACTAGTGGATCCTCCTCAATCTGCGTATCTGTAGCCATTTCCAAGGATTTCCTGAAGGCTCTCTCCTCCATGAATTTCACATCCCGCCTTACTACAATCTTCCTGTTTTCTGGAATATAGATGCAATATGCCTTTGCATTTTCACTATAGCCCACAAGATAACCCTTGTTTGTTGTCTGATCCAACTTCTTCCTCTTCTCATCTGGAACGTGGCAATACACCATGCTGCCAAATATCCTAATATGGCTCACCTCTAGCTTGCTGCCTGTGAACACACTCTCATGAGTTACCTTCCCCAACGCTCTATGGGGTACTCTGTTCTGCACATACACAGTTGTATTGCAGCCTTCTGCCCACAAAAATTTGGGCATATCTTGGTCATATAGCATTGCCCTTGCAGCTTCTACAATGGTTTGGTTCTTCCTTTCTGCAACTCCATTCTACTCTGGATTGTATGGAGTTGTCCATTCTCTCTTGATGCCTTCCTTTGTGTATAAACTGGTGAAGTCTTTATAGTCTTTATCAATATACTCTCCACCATTATCTGACCGCAGCATCTTGATCTTCTTTCGTGTTGCATTTTCAACCAACGCTTTGAATTCTTTGAAACGTTCAAAGACTTCATCTTTGGTTTTGAGAAAGTAGATCCAAGTCTTTCTGGAATGATCATCAATAAAAGTAGCAAAATACTTTGCACCACTGAGAGTGGTTGTGGACATTGGACTGCAAATATCTGAGTGTATCAACTCCAATACACTCTCGGCCCTGTTGCTGCTTCTTGGAAATGTTGCTTTAGCATACTTCCCTAGTATGCATCCCCTATAGACTTCATCTCTCCTTTCGTTGAGTTCTGGAGCTCCTATGACAGCCTTCTTGAGAACCTTCAAGGCTCCATGATGTAGATGCCCCATCCTTTTGTGCCATAATTCATTCAGATCTCTTTCTTTTGTACCGCCAATCAGAGCCACGGGGGATTCAAGCTGGAGCTTATATAGTTTATGGCTCCTTACTCCGATTTGTGTCTTCTTTCTCCAGCTAGGATGTTTGACATAAGCTTTGTGTCCAGTAAAGTATATGTCATAACCCTTGTTCTGGAGCTGAGACACTAAGAACAAATTCATTCCCAACTCCGGTACATGCAGAAGGTTTGTGGCCCGAATCTTGCTACCAGCGTCTGTCTGATATATTATGGTACCTCTTCCAACGGGGGTACACTTGGCCTTGTTTCCCATCGTAATCTGGAAATTCATATGTTCTTCTAAGTAGCTCGAAAAACATTCTCGAACCCCCATTATATGAGCATATGCTCCACTATCAATATACCAAACATTTGGAGGAGTCGTGCTTGACACATAAGCGAGATCCTCCTCTAGTCTGGATGCCAGCACCATGATGTCATGTTCCCTCTGTGTTTTTGAGTGCTCCAGAGGACTCCGTGACTCCTTCTGACTGCGTGAACCCTTCCGAATGTCGGATCATTGGTCCATAGCAGATCTTCCCTTTCTGTCTTTTAGCCTTTTGCTATAATACCATGTGAAATTTTCAGATCTGAAAATTATTACTGCAGTGATTGATTTATTTCGCCTACTTATTAGATGAGTTATTTATAGATGCTTCAATAAATTTTGAAATAAACACAGCTGCAGTACTTCACAATAATCAAAAGCAGAAGCACAGAACTAACACATGTAGCACAATAGAAACAACCATATGAACACAATTATTTTTGGACAATTATCCCCGGAAAAACCCAATGTGGGAAAACAGGTGCAGCAGATGAGGATTTGTATTTATCTTCAACAATGAAAGGATCTTTTACAGAAGCCTTGGTGAGCAAAATAAAATAACATACACCTGGCATGAATTTTCCGAACACTCTGAAAGTAATCCCGACACTCGGGATGTCCTCCTACACCCTCTGCGTCATTCTGCGTAGCTGCTCTGCGCAGTCCTTCCCTAGACTGCGTAATTCTGCATGGAAGGCTTGATGTTGTTGCTTAGCACTGCCTTCCCTTCACCGTTTTGCCTTCTTCTTCTCTGTCAGCTGACTTCTCCCTCCTCCTTCTGCCTCTGCAATCCCGTCTCTACAAACTCACCCACTGAAATCAAATTCTTTTACTTCAGAATCGATATCCTTCGGGTACTGAGAATGTGCCCTTGATTTCCAAATGACCCTCAAGACTCTTCTTATAATCTTCTCGATGATGAATCAGCAACCAAGATTATATCTTTAATCAATGGCTCGGATTAAAAGATGAATTGATCTCTGTTTTCTAGAAGATTCACACTATGCTTTATTAATACCCTTTAATTATTTAATTTCCCTAAGTTTAGACTTAGCGTCTACATTAAAATAATTAATTATTTTAATAAAGCAAGATCCGAGTGGAATTTCCACAAACGATTTATGGTTTCCCTAGATAACTGTTGTCCAAGCCTCTCCACCAAATTTGAGACTTGGAACACTTCCTGATGCTATAAAATCAACAGTAGCAACACTTCCATGATCCATCTTTATAGTTGTGAGTGGTAGGCTTCCTTGTCGCCATAATTTTGCTTTCAATTTTTCTTGCCAACCTGAATGTCTTCTCCAATATATCAAGTTCCCAAAGGCGAACCTCATGTTGGATGTTATCCTTTAGAGTCCCTATGAAGACATCAATCCTATGTTCCTCTAGAATATCATTTACCCTTATATTCAAGTTTTGTAAGTCCTCAATGTGCTCCATCATTGAACCCTTTTGTTTGAGATTTATCAATTGGCTAAAGAAGGTGTTGCTCTTTGTATCCTCATAATGTGCTATCATTTCCTCCGTAAAAATTGACCAAGTGACCAACGGTTTACGAGAACAAAACCATCGATACCATACAAACTGATTTTCTTCTAAATAGAAAGTTGAAATGCATACCTTTTGTGTGTTTCGCGTATTATGGAGCTCAAATTATTGCTCCATTTGTAGTATCCAAGTTATTGCATCCTTGCCTTCAAACTTTCTCATATCTATCTTTGGAATATGGTGGGTCTAAAATCCAACATTAGAGTCTATGAAATCATGATTAACATTTCTTTTGTTCTCATCATGAGTTTCCTCTACTACCTTTTCGCCATTAGGAAGCTTTTCTTGTAGCAACTTTGCCAAACCTTCCTTCAAACCTTCCATGTCTTTCTTCAAATCTTCCATGTTGCCTTCTATACCATCCATCTTAGTTTCCACACCATCCATCTTAGCTTCCATGCCATTCTTCAAACCATCCATCTTAGCTTCCATGCCTTTCTTCAAACCATCCATGTTGCCTTCTATACCATCCATCTTAGCTTCCACTCCATCCATCTTAGCTTCCATGTCAATCTTCAAACCATCCATCTTAGCTTCCATTTCATTTTTTGTTACTCTTTGTGAGAGCGAAATTTGTTGCACTTGTTCTTGTAATTTTGATATATCATGTTGCACTTCTTCCTCTTCACAAGTCATAGTAGAGCCTTCTGAGGGCTTAATGGGTATTGAATTCTTTTTAGGGGGCATTTTAGAACTCGATACTAATTTCTTTCTAGGGAGCTTCAATATGCCCTTGGAATCACTTCAAACTAATTTTTCAAACAAGACTTATGCAATTTTTAAAACAAATACACACCTTTTTCTTGTTGTTGAGGAGCTCGATATTGAAACTGATGTATCAGTGTAATTTCGGATCCCTAAGATTTTAATTTTGTTCCTTTAGTAGCACCCTTCATTCCTTTAGTATCGCCCTCTGAATCGTCTTTCCAATGCCACAGGTCAGACCTGATTTGAATTCTTCGGGACAAAGTTTTGCCCAATCTCCCACAATGACGTAATTATGGACTAGTTCAGTAGAGAGAACTTGTACGGCATGCCACGTGTCATTGTTTCCTCCTTCGGCTCTAAAATTGATACATAGGAAACTAAACTCTGTGTACTTTCGCCACTTTTTACAGAATTCCAATCCGATACTCAGAGAGAGAGTTATGACGATTTTCCCAAGGTCTCCTCTTTGAGATGAAATTCGAGAGCCTACAAAAACCCTAACTTCCACATATCATATGTCCGCAAATATTGCGAACCAAGATCTGAAATTTTTACATCAAGTTCCTCAGGCTTTCTTCGCAAATAGGTTTTCTTTTAGCTTCTAAACCTTCGTAGAAAATGCCACGATGACCTGTTTGAAGCAGTGAAACCCTAGAATCCAAAGCTCGGATACCAAATGTTATGAAACCAGCTCACAAAATAGAAGGAAAGAGAGATCAACGCCTTAGAAATCAGCCTCTTCTCCTTTACATTACATAAATGAACAATTCTTGGTTGACACAAATGACAAAACTTCCTTTCTATATATAGGAGTCCATGGGGTCACAATATAATCCTAGTTGACCTAACAATAATAATGTAAGGGCACAATAATAACAATATGGGGACTACAGGGTACAACAATAACAATAAGCAGGCTACACTAACAACAATAAGGGACTACATTAGTAATCTAGGGCCCTATCACAGTACTAAGAGTGAAGCAACATCTAGATGTGCTCTTACGATCCACCACACTGCCTACCCAATCAGCATCAGTATATCCATGGAGCCTCATACTCCCGACAGTGTATCTCAGCCCATGGTTGATTGTCCCCGAAGATATCTCAAGGGATTCTTGACACCAATCCAGTGAATGTGATGAGGCTCGACCAAGTATTGACTCAACGTGTTCACTGCAAAACATGTGTCCGAACGTGAGTTCACTAAGAACATCAAGGCCCCCACGAGTTGACGATACTCGGTGGGATTTCCCAACTCGGGCCCAACTGCACATCCACACAACTTCTTAAAGTTCACTGGAGTAGTCGCGGACTTGCAGTCCACCATCCCAAATCTCTCCAGCAACTTCACGACATATTTTCCTTGAGAAAGAAAAATCTCACCTGACTTTTGCCAGACCTCCAAGCCTAGGAAATAGTGCATTAGTACTAGGTCCTTCATCTCGAACTCAAAAGCTAGCTCCCTCTTACATTGATGAATGACAAGGTCAGTACCTGTCAGGAAGAGATCGTCCACATAGAGAACTAGAATGAGAGGCTTGTCATGATCAACCTTAAAATAAAGGTTTGGATTAGCATTACTTCGAATGAAGCCCAGCTTCATCAAGTAGCTATCAATCCTCTCATACCAAGCCCTGGGGGCTCGCTTCAACCTATAGAGGGCTTTCTTCAACCCGCATACATATGTGTCTCTATCTTGGACTTTGAACCCCAGAGGTTGTTCCACATAGACCTCTTCCTTGATTGAACCATGTAAAAAAACAGTCTTCACATCCATCTGATGGAGACTCCATCCTTGCGTTGCAACAAGGGCAATGATTGAACGGATGGTGGTATTGCGAGCAGCAGGTGCAAATATATCATCATAGTCTATGCCTTCCTTTTGAGAGAAGCCTCGGGCAACAAATCTTGCCTTGTACCTTTTAGCACTTCCATCGGCTCCATGCTTGATCTTGTAGAGCCATTCCGAGGTGACAACAAATTTGTCCTTCGGTCTAGGGACCACATCCCAGACATCATTCTTCATGATCGATTCATATTCCTCACACTTAGCATCCTTCCAAACTTGATGCTTTACGACTTCTTCAAAAGTTCCAGACTCAGATTGTACAAAAGTACTCATGGCTGCAAGGTACCCTTGGTGTGAATGTTACAATTATGCAGAAATCTATTGTTAGATCTGGTTATGCTCCTCCTACTTAGTTAAGTTAATAATTGAATAATTCAGATTAATATCGAAGCAAAACACAAAACAGACTTTCACCAATTCAGATCTAAAAAAAGTTCGTGCACACATAGACAAAGTGACACAGTGATTTTCTGGACAAATAGTCCTTGGAAAATCCGAATGCAAGGAAACCGGTCTCTGCTGTTGGAGGGTTTTATTATTAAGAGTATTTCTGAATATAGAAAATCTAGGTTCCAGATCTAGAAAACCCGATAGAGAAAAATATAGATCCGCAACTCGCCGATTGTTTAGAAGCCAAATTATTAACTGATCCACACCCTCAAATGGGATTTACAAGGCTCAGCCAAAATTAGGCCCTAGAAACCCCAATGTTGCCCTGAAGCCCCTGCGTCAGCCTCTGCAGCCCTTGCGTCCCTCAGCGCTAGCCTAGAAAGTGTTGTGTTACCCCACACTGGGTGACGCAGTCCCTACGATGCCCCTAAGGGTCTTTGCGTAACCTCTGAGGGTTTCCAGCTACCTTACGCTACCCTGGGAGAGACTGCGTCACTGAAGCTGCCCCTACGCTGCGCAGGCACTGCCCTCTTGCTGTTGATGCCCCTGCTTCTCTGCGCTGCCTTTCTAAAGCTGCTCTCTGTCTCTTGTTGATTCTAAACACTGGGATCAGATCATCCCCTTTGTCTAAACTCCCCTCTCTGCAGCTGAAACACTTCTGAGATTTCTTAGCAAACCCTGCCCTAGAATCTCAACTTAGCTTCAGTGCTCTGCCTCTGTGTGTTTACAAATGACCCCAAGCCTTTCCTTTATACTTTTCTCGTTGGGAAAGCAACGAGCATGATCAGATCTTGAATCAATGGCTAAAATTAAAAGAAAGCTTGATCCGTGTGACTTAAGACAATTTCATCACATGTTTAATTGAATTAACTTTAATTATTTAATTTTCCTAAGTTTAGACTTAGGAAATACATTAAAATAATTAATTAATTAAATATCTCCCAAACCAGATGAAATTTCCCAAATCCCCCTCTAGGTCTTGTAGATCAAGTGTACTCTAGTCCCTCCACAAATCTTGGGAGCTAGAGCACATCTGATGCTACCCCAAATACAAAAAATCTCAACACTCCCTCTTTGCATGGAGTGTGCTCTAGCAATACATCACACCATGCATTACAAAAGTTTGGGCATTGGTTCTGTGTTGTTGATGCTTGGCCTGCTGCCACTCAGCGCTGCACTGCTGCTGCCATTTTGTACTGTTGTCCATGACGTTGTCACCGCCACTGCCACATACATATTGCAGCTCCCTCTCAATTTGTTGTATCTGTGTTGCCCATAGCACTGCCACTACTTACTGTTGCACTGCAACTTCAGTGGTTGAGAGAAACGACTGAATCTCCTGCTCAATTTTTGACAAACAAGTTAGTTGGGTTGCAACCTCATCACTGAAGCTCCATAGGCTGTTGATCTTGTTAGCCACCTATAAAATTTGTTATATCAAATGGTGGCTAAATCATTTTTTTAAGCCTTCAAGAAACAATTTTTATGCCAAATTGTTAGTTCTTGGAGTCTTAGAAAGACTATTTTTCCTTCAGGAAACCTTCACTGTTGTTTCCCTCATAAAAACACTGAAAAAATATGTTGTTTACCAATGGAAAAGACTGCTGAAAAGTTCCATTTTCCCTCATTTTCCCTTCTTTTTTTTCTTCTCCATTTCATTCATAAAATTGTCCATTTACCTTTCATTTCCTCAAAATTCCCTTTAAACCTTTGAAAATTCCTTTGGAAGGTTTAAAAACCCCTTTTTTTCCCTTCTACCGAAAGCCAAAAAACCCTTGAAAATCCTTCATTTTGGCCTAGAAAACCCATTCTTCTTCTAAGGCTTTAAGCCCCTTTGGCCTTAGCCCCCAACCCCTTTTTTTGCATGAAACCGGAGCTGTGACCCACAGTTAAACCCCCATCGCTAATCGCAATCGGGGCGTTCTATGTTCCTTTTCCCCTTTTGTATTCAAAAACTCCGATGTGATTTGGCCCCTTTTCTTTTAAAAACCCCCGACTCCTCCACTTTCCTTCACGTAACCCGGAGCCCGCAATCGAGCGCTAAAACATAATAAAAACCATTTTCCAAACCTTTTTCTCCTTTGTATTTTGTAAAAACCGACTTTTTCATTAAGTCCGACAGTTCGTTGTTTTGGCAAATTCCAACCGTTGATCTAAGACAGACCAAACGATCGCCGAAATCTCGCATCGCAAATATTCATTGGGTGCATTTAAAAGGTTCCTCCCTTTTTTTCCGATTCCGATAAACCCCTTTCAGCTAAAAGCCCCTGTTGAAATTTGGTTACCGGAGGACAGGTGGTTCCCTAAGGCTTTGATCTTTGGCATAGGGAGAAGTGTCCAAAAGAATTTAATTTTTCTCCTAAAGTGACTTTATAAAGTTATAAAGTCAAATCTAATTTAAAAGTGACTTTAAGTGATAAAGTTACTAAAGTCTAATTTTAAAGTGACTTTATAAAGTCAATGTAAAATTAGAAAGGAAAAGTGACTTTGGAAATAAATGACTAAGTGGGTCTTTATTAAAGTGGGGTGAATTACAAAATAGAAAGTGAGATTTAAATGAGCATTTAATCTCAGCCCTAGATCTCAATCTATTTAAACCATTGGATTTAGGGATTCCCCAAAAGTCACTTAGGGTTAGGTTAAAGGAGCAAAAGGAGGAAAAGGTCATTCATTCTTTCATGAGCAGATTGGGAGAATGAGAGAAAGAGAGCAAGGGAGATTTCTGGGCAGTGAGGAGAAGGAGGCAGCAGCTTGGCACACATTCCAAGGCAGTGTTTCAGCAAGTCCATATAGCAGAGTTAGCACACAGTGAAAGGCAGATTTTGGGCACGATTTTCTAGAAAATCCGTACAGCAGTTTTGGCTCAGTTTCCAAGAGGGCCGTACAGCGAGTTGGCACGAAAATCGAGGAGCAGAGAAGCTGTTTGCTGGCACGTTTTTTGAGGGAGGCCATACAGCAAGTCGCTGTACCCTTGCACAGATTTTGAGGCAGAAATTCATACAGCAGTCTTGCTGTTTTTTCTGCACAAAAATCGAGAAAAAACAGTACAGCAGCATTTATGGCAGCTTGCACGCTTTTCTAGACAGTCTATACAGCAGCATTTAAGGCTGCAAATTTTGGCACGAAAACCAAGGAGGCCGTACAGCATTTATTGCTGGTCTGTTTTGTTGTTTACACGTTTTTCGAGGTGGTGGTAAATCACGAAAAACAAGATAAGTTGTAATCTGTACTTGCTGATTTTTTCTGAGTTTTTATCTCACTGTAAAAAGCATTTTCCCAGAAATAAGAAGGAGCTTTCAAACTGGTTATCCCCAAGAGTTTTAAGGGGTTTTTCCAGGGTCACCTTGACCAAAAATCACTGTGTTATCATGTGTTGAATGGTTGTTTGTATCTGCTGATTTTTTATTTCTGCATTTTCCAGCGTTCTGTAAATTTTCCAGAATTTGTGTTTTCAACAAAAATTTATTTTCCAGTTTGTTGAATGTAAGGATATGGGAAAGGGCATTTAACTATTTGGAGAAATAAGGTGAAATTGAAAACCGGGGTGGGAAATAGGAAATTTCTACATGGTATCAGAGCTTGGGTGCTGAAAGTGCAGTTTGCGACAGCAAGGAGAAAAAATACAGCCTGCTGATTTTTCACTCAGAAAATTCCAGCAAGCTGATTTTTCACAATCAGAATTTTTATCTTTACTACAGCAGTGCTATTTTTCAGTTTTTAGAACAGCAGGATGTCATTGGGATTGAGGGTGGAGGATAGGTTGGATGGGCATTCCAATTACAGCGTTTGGAAGGAGAGAATGCAGAGTATCTTTGAGGAGGCAGAAGTCTGGGATATCATGGTTCATACCCAACAGCAGCCTGTTAATGTGCCTACTGATGTTGTTCAGTTGGCAACATATAATAGAAAGAACAACAAGGGTAAGAGACTGATCCTAGACGGAATCAAAGACCATTGCATTCCTCATGTGAGAGGAAAGAGAAATGCTCATGAGATGTGGACAACATTGTCCAATCTCTACCAGAGTACCAATGAGAACCGGAAAATGGTCCTGAAGGAGAAGCTGAAGACCATTAAGATGGGTAATGATAGTGCAGCTGGATATCTTACAAAGATTACTAATGTGAGAGATGAGTTGGCAGCGATTGGAGAGGCCATTCCACCCACTGAGTTGGTGCGGATTGCAGTGAATGGCCTCCCCCGTTCATGGATGAACTTTGCTGATGGGGTTTGTGCACGTGAGACCCTTTCCACATGGGAGAGGTTTTGGGATGATTGCATTCAGACAGAGATCAGGAAAGGTCAGCTTGGGGCAGCCAAGCCAGTTGAGCAGGATGAGGATGTAGCACTGTTGGCAGGACGCAAGAAAGGCAAAGGGAAGAAGCAGGTTTCCACAAGCAATGGTGGGGGCAAAGGCAAAGGTAAAGGTAAACAGGATAACTCACAGAAGGACTATTCCAAAGTGAAGTGTTGGAATTGTCAGAAGATGGGACACTATGCACTTGTGTGTCCGGAGAAGAAGAAGAAGAAGGGGAAGAACCAGAGCATGGCAGCTTCAGCAGAGGTTGAGGACTTTGCAGATCGTTTTGACCGGGAGTTTGGGTTCATCGCGTGTGAATCCTCTAGTGCGGGATCATCTGCCATAGAGGTTCAGAGGGAGCATGCATTTCCCTCGATTAGCGGAGCATCTTCGGGTATCTGGTATGTGGACAGTGGGGCTTCACGTCACATGACAGGAGTCCGTGAGTACTTCTCAGAGCTTTCAGAGAGTGGCACTGATATAGAGGTAGTACTCGGTGATGACAGAGTTGTTAGAGAAGTCGGTGTGGGAACACTGACATTTCATAGGGAACCCAAACCTCCCTTGAAGGTGTCAGATGTTCTTTATGTGCCAGGGATGAGGAAGAACCTCATATCCGTCTCAGCTTTGGAGGATAGAGGATATGAGATACTGTTCAGGGGAGGACAGGTGCTGATGTATCCCAGGGGCACTCCAGCTGATTCAGCTAGAGTGATAGGTGTACGCCATGCAAAAGTGTACAAGTTTGCATTTCAGTCCCTTTTGGCATTGAGCAGTAGTACCGACAGCAGAGCTAGCAGTTCTGAGCTGTGTGAGATTTGGCACCGCAGGATGGGGCACATGTATCATGGAGCCTTGAGGACTTTGCGGGAGATCACTACAGGTGTGCCAGATTCAGTACTGATCACTTTGATACTTGCAGAGGATGTGCGATGGGCAAGTTTGCCAAATCCCCTTTTCCCAACAGTGACAGCAGAGCGACTGGGATACTTGATTTGATTCATTCCGATGTGAGCGGTCGAATGTCTCATGTTTCCTTGAGTGGATATGAGTACTATGTTTTATTCAATGATGATCACTCCAGGAGGACCTGGATTTATTTCTTGAAGACCAAGAGTGAGGTCTTCAAGCGGTTTCAGGAGTTCAGAGCTCTTGTGGAGACACAGACAGGTCGGAAGATCAAGTCCCTGAGGTCGGACAATGGAGGAGAGTACACCCTTGGAGAGTTTGTTGACTATTGTGCTGAGGCAGGCATTAGGAGGGAGCTCACTGTTCCTTACAACCCCCAGCAGAACGGGGTTGCGGAGAGGAAGAACAGATCCATCGGAGGGGCTGCCAAAGCCATGTTACATGATCAGGGGTTGCCATTGTTTTGTGGGCAGAGGCCTGCAACACAGCTGTTTACTTGCAGAACAGGAGTCCGCATCGTGCCTTGGGGCACATGACTCCGGAGGAGGCTTTTTCTGGGAAGAAGCCTGATATTGTCATCTTCGTATCTTTGGGTGCATCACATACTCCTACATACCCAAGGAGAAGAGGACCAAGCTAGAGCCCACCGCAGAGAAGGGTATCTTCAGGCTGCTGTGGAGACGGCAAAGGCCTTTCTGGATGAGCCTCCCCGGCACGAGGAAAGTTGTTGTCAGGCGGGATGTGAAGTTCGAGGAGGATAGGCCTTTTAGGAGGTCAAGGGAGTTATGAGTACCCGGATCACCGTACCCTCACCGGCTAGGCTGAGCTGGCCGTAGGATACAAGGGCAGGGATCGTGAGGATCCGGAGGTACACCATGACGATGTCCGGGTCCGTCGCTGAGCAAGGCTCGGCAGAGCGTAGGTGGTGTTTCGGCGCATGCGCAGCAATCCACAAAGCAGCTTCACTAGGGAGTCCATCGATGGAGAGTTCACACAGACTCCTGCACTTTCTGAGGTTCAGCAGGCAGGAGGACAAACAGAGGCATGTCAGAGTTCAAAGCCCTCGATGATGATGAGGAGTTTCATTCTCCAGCTGGGAGAAGTGTGTCAGGGAAGAGGAAGCCCAAGTGGCTTCAGGACACCTTGAGAGATGCCACATCTGTTGCTGAGCCTAAGAGGCCGGTCAGAGAGAGCAGACCACCCGAGAGGTTTTGTAGCTATATGGCAATGGCTACCAGCATCCTTGACTCTGAGCCTTCTAGCTATGAGGAGGCAGCTAGCCAGCAGGTCTGGAGAGAGGCCATGCAGGAGGAGTATTCTTCTATCATGAAGAATGATGTTTGGGAGGTGGTGCCGAGGCCTAAGGGCAAATCCGTGGTTACTTCCAGATGGCTTTACAAGGTAAAGCATGCTGCAGATGGCAGCATTGAGAAATTCAAAGCGAGATTTGTGGCTAGAGGGTTCTCCCAGGTAGAGGGATTTGATTATGAGGAAACCTTCGCTCCCGTGGCTCAATATACTTCGATCCGCTCCATTATATCGATAGCAGCAGAGATGGGTTGGAAGATCCACCAGATGGATGTGAAGACTGCATTTCTCAATGGCTTCATACAGGAGGAGGTGTACATTGAGCAGCCACAGGGCTTTGAGGTGCATGGAAAGGAGTCCCATGTGTGCAGACTGAAGAAGGCCCTTTATGGCCTGAAGCAAGCTCCCAGAGCTTGGTACTCCAGGATAGATACTTACTTGCAGAAGATGGGTTTCACAAAGAGTGAGGCAGATCCGAACTTTTACTATATTGTGATAGGTGAGGAGCCTCTCATTCTGGTGTTGTATGTGGATGACTTAGTCATTACAGGTGCAGAGAGACTCATAGAGCACTGCAAGAGAGATCTTGCGGCGGAGTTTGAGATGAAGGACATCGGCTTGATGCATTACTTTTTTGGTTTGGAGGTGTGGCAGGAGGAGGGGCATTTCTTCCTGGGACAGGGGAAGTATATTGTGGACATCCTTGGCAGATTCCACATGGAGGATTGTAGACCCATGTCGACACCGATGATCACCAACTGGAAGAAGCTTCATGCTTCGCATTCCGAGTTGGTGGATCCCACATTGTACAGACAGCTGATTGGTTCCTTGATGTATTTGGTCAACACTAGACCAGATATTTGTTTTGCAGTCAACACGATGAGTCAGTTTATGTGTGAGCCTAGGAAGGTTCACTGGGTGGCTGCAAAACACATTTTGCGGTACTTGCAAGGGACAGTGGATTATGGTCTGGACTACAGGCAGGGGGATGGAGTGAGATTGACAGGTTACACTGATTCTGATTGGGCAGGTTGTGCTTCTGATTGGAAGAGCACTTCAGGGTGTTGTTTTGGGTTGGGTTCGGCAGTGGTGTCATGGTTCAGCCGGAAGCAGCAGTCAGTAGCATTGAGTTCAGCGGAAGCAGAGTATATGGCAGCCAGTCTAGCTAGTTGTGAGGCCATCTGGCTTCGCAAGATGTTGTTTGGCTTATTTGGTCAGCCGTTGAGACCTTCAATGATTTACTGTGATAATCAGAGTTGCATTAAACTCACGAAGAATCCAGTATTTCATGACAGGTCAAAGCATATCGAAATCAAATATCATTTCATCAGAGACTATGTTCAGAAGGGAGCTGTGAAGCTTGAGTATATTCCCACTGATGAGCAGGTTGCAGATATTCTTACCAAAGCCTTACCACGGGGCAAGCATGTCTACTTCAGAGACAAGATGGGTGTGGTGAGGAACACCTTCCTCGGTAAGAGGGAGTGTTGAAATTTGGTACCGGAGGATAGGTGGTTCCCTAAGGCTTTGATCTTTGGCCTAGAGAAAAGTGTCCAAAAGAATTTAATTTTTCTCCTAAAGTGACTTTATAAAGTTATAAAGTCAAATCTAATTTAAAAGTGACTTTAAGTGATAAAGTTACTAAAGTCTAATTTTAAAGTGACTTGAATAAAGTCAATGTAAAATTAGAAAGGAAAAGTGACTTTGGAAATAAATGACTAAGTGGGTCTTTATTAAAGTGGGGTGAATTAAAAAATAGAAAGTGAGATTTAAATGAGCATTTAATCTCAGCTCTAGATCTCAATCTATTTCAGCCATTGGATTTAGGGATTCCCCAAAAGTCACTTAGGGTTAGGTTAAAGGAGGAAAAGGAGGAAAAGGTCATTCATTCTTTCATGAGCAGATTGGGAGAAGGAGAGAAAGAGAGCAAGGGAGATTTCTGTGCAGTGAGAAGGAGGAGGCAGCAGCTTGGCACACATTCCAAGGCAGAGTTTCAGCAAGTCCGTACAGCAGAGTTAGCACACAATGAAAGGCAGATTTTGGGCATGATTTTCTAGAAAATCCATACAGCAGTTTTGGCTCAGTTTCCAAGAGGGTCGTACAGCGAGTTGGCACGAAAATCGAGGAGCAAAGAAGCTATTTGCTGGCACGTTTTTTTAGGGAGGCCATACAGCAAGTGGTTGTACCCTTGCACAGATTTCGAGGCAGAAATCCGTACAGCAGTCTTGCTGTTTTTTTTGCACAGAAATCGAGAAAAAACAGTACAGCAGCATTTATGGCAGCTTGCACGCTTTTCTAGACAGTCTATACAGCAGCATTTAAGGCTGCAAATTTTGGCACGAAAACCAAGGAGGCCGTACAACATTTATTGCTGGTCTGTTTTGTTGTTTACACGTTTTTCGAGGTGGTGGTAAAGCACGAAAAACGAGATAAGTTGTAATCTATACTTGCTGATTTTTTCTGAGTTTTTCTCTTACTATAAAAAGCATTTTCTCAGAAATAAGAAGGAGCTTTCGAACTGGTTTTCCCCAAGAGTTGTAGGGTGTTTTTCCAGGGTGACCTTGACCAAAAATCACTGTGTTATCATGTGTTGAATGGCTGTTTGTATCTGCTGATTTTTTATTTCTGCATTTTCTAGCATTTTGTAAATTTTCCAGAATGTGTTTTCAGCGAAAATTTATTTTCCAGTTTGTTGAATGTAAGGATATGGGAAAGGGCATTTAACTATTTGGAGAAATAAGGTGAAACTAAAAACTGAGGTGGGAAACAGGAAATTTCTACAACCCCAAACCACTTCCCCACCATATAACTCACGCCCAGGACCAGGCGCTAAGCCCGAGCGCTAATCGCAATCAGAGGATTCGCGGTGAGCACTTTTCCGTTGTTAAAAGAAAAACTCCGATGCGATTGAGTTTTGTTTTATATACCTCCGCCGCAATCTCCACCGTTGATCCTTTAAACAAATCAACGACCAGCGCGCTTTTCCATTCCCCGCCCATCGCATCGGAAATTCTGCAAAGAGTTCTTCCTATTGCGTCTCCTTTAAAACCTCCGATGCGATGTCCCGCTTGCATAAATCTCCACCGTTGATCTCAGTGTTGATTCAACGGCCAGCGCTTCATCAGCGCATCGCAAATTTCTTCGCAATGGGTTGCACCGGCTCTTCTTCCGATTTCCGATTTGCGATATACCCGATTGCACCATTGCATCGGCCTTCCCCCATTGCATCGCTCAAATCCATTTGTCCCTCCCATCGCAAATCCCCCGATGCGATGAACTCTCATAAATCTCCACCGTTGATCTCTATTGGCTAGTCTAATCCGACGGCCCAGATCATTCCGCGACCCCAAACTTCGATTTAAACCTTTTTTCGTTGCCGATAAAGGTTTTTCCCCGTTTTCATCATATTTTCTCCCATTTTATTATAAAGTCACCCCCCCGCATTGTAAAAACTTCCGATTAATCTCAACCGTTGATCAACATGCATCAACGGCCCGGACTTAATCTGATCCTCATTTTACCCAACCGCCTCTCCATTTACCCCAGCAAACAATCCTCACCTTCGGATGCTTTCATCCAACGGCCACGCTCTGACCTAAGCCTCCAAAGCAGTTTTAACCCATCCACGCAGGATTTTTATAACTTTTGTGTATTTTGCAGGTTTTTAAAAGGATTTTCCATTGTTTTAAAAAGGAAATCAGGGGTCGGGGATGACGATCCCCCAGGCCTTTATTCATAAAGGAGATCTTTCCGCTGGGTTCCAAATTATGTTTTATCAGTGCCTCATGAGCACTGATGCCATTATACAACCTCTGCGCGCCTACAAAAGCAACAAAAACACAGCAAACACCACAGACAAAGAGTATCAGTGTCATAGCATTCAAATCATAGCCGGAATCATGTTAACACAGTTTTTGAGGGATTATGGCCTAAAATCGACTATCTAAAGCCTAATCCATTCAATTAAAGACAGTATGAAGACCAGAAGACAGAGATTAGGCCTAATTAAGCCTATAACACAGGAATAAAGCAAATTAGCAGTGTTTCAAGGAAGAACAATCAGATTTACTAGTCCGAGAAGCCTCGACTGACACATCAGAGGCTAATTGAATCCTCTCCAGTTGCCAAAAGACACCTGTAGCCTCAAAGCAATCAAAGAAGGTCGAGTTATTGCCTCAGTCAGTGATATTTTGCCTAAAGACAGCTGAACAGTTAATTCAACCAAAGGAACTTATTGAAAACTGTCAGCAGAGTTATTACAAAGATAAGAAAGAATTCTAAAAGTCAACAAACTCTGCTAAGAAAATCGAACACTTAATAAAAACCCCATTAATACAGAGGAAATATTTGAAATCTTCTTCATTGAGCCCCTCAAAGGCCGAGAAGCATTAAACTGTATTAATTGAGCCTATAGATTTTTTCTCTCATCCCACCTCCTCATTTTTCTATAAAATCTTCTTGAGGAGCACATTGTAAAGGGTTGGTTGCTAGACTTTGATATACTACTTGTGCTCGAAACTCTCTACATGTAAATAGTTTTCAGAGGCTCTTGAAGCTCTGTTTGTGATCAAATAAGTTACGCTGAGAAGAAAAGATGATCGCTGAATTGAAACATTGGACTTGAAGTGTGTAACTGGATTGACGTCAATATACAAGCTGATTCTTGGGATCCTGGTCTATATCATTAGTGAAGTGCTTCTTACTATTACTTGTTTTCCTTTCAAGTATGCCATTTTGTTCACTTATTCTCTGATAAATAACAACAAATATAGAGCTAGGATTTACTGTCAAAAGTACCCTACTCTCACTGATAAGTTTTATCTCAATGTTTTCCTCCAAATTGTGTGTTTAAGAAGGTCTTAAGTTAAGTGTAAACATTATCAAGGAATGTTGGTTTGCCCTTGTCTTGATGTGCAAAGCTTGAAAAGAAGTTCTTGAATGATATTTTCATTATATACTCAGTAAAGTTAGACTAGACTAGAAAAGTTTATGGTTTGCCCTATTTTCTAGTTTCTTTCTCCAAAGGTAGTTCTGAAAGTTTCCCTAAGAGTATGTTGAAAGCAGTTTAGATTTAAAAGTATCTTATCTGATCTTAGGCTGCACTTTGTTTTCTTATCTGTTTTCATCCCTTCTGAAAGTAATTATGTGGATTACTGGATTGTTTGTCTGATAAGTTAGCTTTAATACAAGCTTGTCCAAAGAAGTCTATGGTTAGCCCTGTCCTTTGGTTGGTTTTAAACAGTTACTTAAAAGGCTTTTCTTGTTTGGAAAGACTGATAAATCCTAGTTGAAATTATTGTCTCTTTCCACCCCTCCAACACTTTTATTGTTCCATTCCATCATTTAATCGAAAAGATCTTGTGATATAGATGACTTGCCCCTTGGACCACTCTTGAAGTTG
The DNA here is from genome assembly GCA_034641835.2 of Pinus albicaulis. Classification (NCBI taxonomy): domain Eukaryota; kingdom Viridiplantae; phylum Streptophyta; class Pinopsida; order Pinales; family Pinaceae; genus Pinus; species Pinus albicaulis. Next base: position 1,431,441,450 of record CM076580.1, read on the forward strand.
TTGCACAATTAAACCCTTTTATGACTCCATAGCCTAATGGACTAAAAACCAGTTTCATATCTATCTTGTCAGCGAAATCTTGTTCTGATTGTTTACATCTTCACCCCTTTGAAACTCTTTCATTTTAGAACTTTCCACACAACTAAAAATCATGCTCAACCATCCAAAACTAAACAAAAGCCCTTGTTCTTAATAACTAGCCTAATATCACACATAAAAGCCTTAAAGATAAATCAATCTTTGCACTTATAGAGAGATCCCTCTCTGGATTCAGGAGGGCTAGATCCTAGAATCCCAAAGTGGTTCCAATGTCCTCCCTGCAGTTTTAGTCTTGCCAATCTGCTGAAATTACAGGGAGATAACAAATCTGTGCTAACATCTGAAGGATGATGCACAGCTATAGCTCTGCACTACATAAGCAGACTCCCTTTGCACTGTTGAAGTCACATCAGCCCCTTGTGCTAAAATCCCTCACACTGCTGTTGTGTTGCGCTGTCCTCCTGAAGCCTCCACACTACTGCAACTCTACGTTGCGTAAGCAACTCTGCTCTGCACTGTTGAAGTCACATCAGCCCCTACGTTGTTGCTGCATCTGCATTGTGTTGCTACTTCTAGCCTTTAGATCTACCTCTGCTTCATTCGTGATCTATGCAGCCACTGCTCCACTTGTCCCGCTACTGTCTTAAGGCTCCCGTAGCTCGGATGTGATCCAAGAGATACGCTGCTCAAGGATCCCGCCAATCTTTCTGTAGCTTCTCTACAGATCCATGTCGCCCCACTTTTGTGGTTCATGAGCGCTCATGGCTGCATCATCTTCTGACCCATCATCTTCCACAGTAGCCTTGGAAGAAGAAGCTTCCTCGTCCTTTTTTTCTGAGGACAATTGCTGGCAAAATGTCCTAATTCATCACACTGGAAGCACTTGATCTTTGATAGATCCTTCTTCTTCTTTCCATGTTGCCTCTTTGATGCCAAGGCTGCATCTTCTTCATCTTCCTTCTTCACTTTGCTCGATCCAGAGTTGTACTACTTCTTGGTGATTCTGCGGAGTTCTTCTTGACGCGAATTACCCACAAGTTGTCCCAATCTGGGAGGTCCGCTCTGCCCAAGATACTTTAGACAAAGGTTTCCCACTCATCTGTGACTGCATTAAGAGAAGTCCTGACCATCACCTCATCTTCCACCTTTGCACCCGTTGCAGTCAACTGATCTCTGATTGACTGTAATCTGAAGAGGAAATATTCCATGTCTTCTCCCTTGGTCATCATGAATGACCGCATCTGAGTCTCCAACAGCGTCTTCCTTTGGACGGACTTTCCCTCATATAGGGATGTTAAGGCCTTCCACATCTCATTAGTTGTCTTCTTTTCAGCTATATGTGGGACAATATGGTCCTTAATTCCATCCATGATCAGTCGCTTGGCATGTCCAGCAGCTTCATTATGCTTCCTTAGGAGATCTGCATCAGTCGGTGTGGCCAAAACTTGTTCTGCATGGTCTCTTAGATGATATGCCTCTAGGACTATCAAGATCCTAGCCTTCCAAACTGAAAAGTTGGATAAGCCATCCAATCTATCCTGATCATGCAGTCCATGAGGAGCCATCTGCTCAGAGATTTGTCGAAGCTCCCTTTCTCTTTGCTAGGGATCTGGATCTAAGGCCCTTGGCGAAACAGGCACCATCTACTCCCTCTAACAATTGATTTCCCTTCTTGGAAATCTACCAAATCAACAATGATTCAGCTCTCTTTGATCCTCTGAGTTTCTTTGGCTGCAAACTCTCTAAGAAGTTTATCTCCTCCCGCTCTTTGTCACTAGTGCTTAGGCTAAAATTCTGAAAACTTCAGAAATTTAACCCCACCAACACCTTCTGAATTTCTGCAACTCTGCTTCAGGCTCTTCTGGATCTGACAGCTTCAGATATACATCACACTAGCTGGCTTCAGACAATCCCAGCACTGCCTCTACGCAGTAAGTGCGTGGGCCTGCTGGGAGACAGCGTTTGACTGCGTCACCCTGCCCTCTACGTAACTCTGCTCCTCTGAAAACTGCGTTGTCCCTTCAGATCTGCCCTTCTGCTGCTTCTGCTGCACTTCTTGTTGCTTTCTATAGCAAGATCCTTCAGTCTTTTGCTAGTGACCCTCCCAGATCTGCAATTTCTCTGATACCATGTGAAAATTTCTGAATGTTACTATTATGCATAAATCTATTATTAGATCTGGTTATGCTCCTCCTACTTAATTAAGTTATTAACTGAATAATTCAGATTAATATCGAAGCAAAACACAAAACAGACTTTCACCAATTTAGATCTAGAAAAAGTTCATGCACACATAGACAAAGTGACACAATGATTTTTTGGACAAACAGTCCCCGGAAAAACGCAATGCGAGAAAACCGGTCTTTGGCTGCTAGAGGGTTTTATTATTAAGAGTATTTCTGAATACAACAAATTTGGGTTCCAGATCTAGAAAACCCGACAGAGAAAAATATAGATCAGCAACTCACCGCATGTTCTGAAGCCGAAATATTAACTGATCCACACCCTCAAACAGGATTTACAAGACTCAGCCAAAATTAGGCCGTAGAAACCCCATCGCTGCCCTGAAGCCCCGGCGTCAGACTCTGCAACCCCTGCGTCCCTCAGCGCTAGCCTGGAAAGGGCTACGTTACCCCAGACTGGGTGACACAGTCCCTACGCTACCCCTAAGGATCTCTGCGTAATCTCTAAGGGTTTCCAGCTGCCTTACGCTGCCCTGGGAGAGACTGTGCAGCACTTGCGTAGCTGAAGCTACCCCTGTGCTGCCTTTCTGACGCTGCTCTATGTCTCTTGCTGATTCTAGACACTGTGATCAGATCATCCCCTTTGTCTAAAATCCCCTCTCTGTAGCTGAAACACTTCTGAGAATTCTTCGCAAACCCTGCCCTAGAATCTCAGCTTAGCTTCAGTGCTCTGCCTTTGTGTGTTTACAAATGACCCCAAGCCTTTCCTTTATACTTTTCTCGTTGGAAAGCCAACGGCCATGATCAGATCTTGAATCAATGGCTAAGATTAAAAGAAAGCTTGATCCGTGTGACTTAAGACAATTTCATCACATGTTTAATTTAATTAACTTTAATTATTTAATTTTCCTAAGTTTAGACTTAGGAAATACATTAAAATAATTAATTAATTAAATATCTTCCAAACCAGATGAAATTTCCCAAATCCCTTTCTGGGTCTTGTAGATCAAGTGTACTCTAGTCCCTCCACAAATTTTGGGAGCTAGAGCACATCCGATTCTACCCCAAATATACAAAATCTCAACACTTGGTACCTATTCGGCTTCTTACTTTCTTGGAAAGTTCCCCTAGGAGCAATATGTCTCGCAGCATCTTCGAGAGTGTCTCTTAGCCATGAAGGTCTTCTTTTATTTGAAGAGGGTGGATATATAGGATCCATTGGACCTTCAACATCGGGCATCGGTTCAACCTTCAGTTCTTCCTGCCTTCCAGCTTCTTCTTCTTCTTTAACTTCCTTTGAGATAGGAAGATTTCTAACCTTCCTGAGGGCAACATCTTCATCGAAGGTGACATCATGGCATATCTCCACTTCTCTTTGACCAAGCACATAGATTCTATATGCCTTCGAAGTTTCACTATAACCCACAAACATTCCCTTCTTCCCAGAAGCATCGAACTTGCTTCTCTTTTCTTTCGGCACATGAAAATAAACGGGACTTCCAAAAACTCTAAAATGAGAGACATCGGGCTTCTTACCAGAGAAGACTTCTTCGGGAGTTTTGGAGTCCAATGCGGAATGTGGGCATCTATTTTGAACATACACAACTGTGTTGGCAGCTTCTCCCCATAGGAACTTCGGAAGACCTTGGTCATAAATCATGGCACAGGCAGCTTCCAAAATGGTTCTATTCTTTCTTTCAGCAACACCATTTTGCTCGGGAGTAAATACAATGGTGGTCTCCCTCTTAATGCCAGCTTCCCTGCAATAGTCATTGAATTCATTTGAGTCATACTCGATTCCATTATCGGTCCTCAAAATTTTGATCTTCTTCCCTGTTTGATTTTCAACCAAAGCCTTGAAGGTACAAAACCACTTGAATGCTTCGTCCTTCTTCTTCAAAAAGTATATCCAAGTTTTGCAGGACAAATCATCTATAAAAGAAATATAACATAAGCACCCTCCCAAGGATGTTAGAGGCAGTATACCAGATATATCAGAATGTATCAATTGCAATATATCAAATTTCATCGTGACACTTGAGGGGAATGGTCCCCTTGTATGCTTTCCTTCGGCACAACCCTAACATACACCTTCATGATCATCTTTGAAATTGGGCATCCCTGCCACCACCTTCCTTGCTTTGGGAAGGGCTTTGAATTGAAAGTGTGCAAACCTTCGGAGCCATAGCTCGAATTGAAGGGTTGTGTCACATGTCATGGCCCCCAGCAGACTTCCTCCAACCTGATAGAGTGTATCAACTCTAAAACCAAGAGTGAACGTTTCTTTGAAGTTCCTCTTCCAAATGTGTACCTTTCCACCGATGAATGCCACCTTGGATCCTTTGTCTTCCATTGCCGAGATAGACACTAGATTCTTCTTCAAGTCAGGTACGTACAACACATCTTGCAAATGAAGGACTTGACCTTGTTTTAAATGAAGGGTCGCAGTCCCTGTCCCTTTCACGGGATAGGTGGCATTGTCTCCAAGGATAATTTCCAAATTAGTATCCTGTTCAATCAAATTAGAGAGGGCTTCCTTATATCCAGTGAAGTGCCTTGAGGCACCACTATCAATCAACCAATTGTCCAGGGTGTCGGAAGGAGATGCAGCAGAGAAGGCAGATATAAGAATATATTCATTTCCCCTATCAACAACATTAGATTCATCACCCCTGAAATTCCTTGACCTCTTGAAAGGTTTCCCATTTCCACTTCGATCAGAGGGAGCCTTCCTCTTTCCTTTGAACCTGTTGTTCATTTGATTTCGATTCCCCCTAAAGTTGTTGTTGTCATCATCTCTAGGAGAGTCCCTTCTATTGGGGCACTCTCTTGCATAGTGACCAAACTTGTTACAAGCGTAACATCTTCCTTTTCTTCTTTTGGGACCCGTGTTAATTTTGGGCAACTAGTTCCAAACTCCATGTTGTGATGCTCAGATGATGATGCCAATATTTTTGTTGGATTCCTCTTTCGGAGAGGTGCAAGATCGATCTAAATATCATCTTGATCCGATGAGCAGAACATTTATTTTGAATTAATTCCACTTATGTGCAAGGTCGGCCAGAATTGTAATGTAGGCTTGGAGCACCAACAGATGCGTCACACACCCTCATTGATGGATATATATAGGTCAATGTTGGAGGTCATTTTCACCCATCATTCATCACACATTCTCTCTCTACATTTGATTGGTTCGATCATCATCTTGGAGGCTTCTCTTCACTCACACATGGGAAAAAGGAGCAGCTAGGGTTTCGGACTGTTCTAAGGTTTCCAGCGCAGAATTGACCAGCGTTGACTTTAGTCAACACTTGGTCAAATTGACTAGAAACTCTCCCTAAACTTCGATCTCCTCAATCTGCATTTTTTGGCACAAAAACCGAGGCTGGACGTTGACGTTGACTTGGCTGCGTTGACTTTCTGCTACTGTTGTTTTGCGTTGACCGTTGATTGGACAACGTTGACTTTTGTTGACTTTAGGTTGACCGTTGTAGAAGCTGTCTGAGAGGGTTGTGTGACACATTCTGGTTGGCTAAGCGTGAGGAGACTTTGCTGGTTGAAGCATCCTGTTGACCGCCTTAACACACCACACAAATATATTTTGTTGATCAAGTTAAGTGTATTTTTTGGCTTGTCTTCTGTCGATCTATTGGTATGTTCTATCAGCATTTTACTTTCATGTTTATGTGATTGTTATTTGATATCGGGTATAAAGTAAAGTTGCATCAAGCACAGAACATCTACGAAAATTTACATTGTATCAGAGCTAAGGAGAAGTCAAAGCCCAAGTTTGTACTGAGAGCAATCACCGAAGAAGTAGCATTTGCCAAGGACCCATGGGTACCTCAAATTATAATGGCTTCAAAGCTGATGACAAGTTAACTGGCAAGGCTAACTTTCATGCTTGGAAGATGTCTTTGGATTTAATGTTGGAAGACCAAGATATCATGGACTATGTGCAGGGTAAAATCCAAGAGCCTCCATCATTTTCACCTGCTGCCACCAAGTCAAAGTATAAGAAAGGGGAAATCAAAGCAAAGTTGATCATCCGAGATTCCATCCATAAGAGTTTGGTTGCCTACATCTCTGAGCTGTGCACATCTAAGGAGATGTATGATAAGTTGGTCAACATGTTCAGGGCCAACAACAGAAATCAAGTCCTTTTCTTTAAGAACAAATTGAAGAATCGTAAGAAAGGCAGGGATGAATCCATTCAATCTTACTTTCTGAAATTGACTAAGATCAAGAATAATCTTCTTGCCATTGGGGAAACAATAGCTGATCAACAAATGGTTCTCACCACACTTGGAGGTCTCCCCTCTGAATGGCATGTATTCATTACTACCATTCTCAATAATAATGTGATACCTGATTTTGATGAAGTATTGTCAAGATGCACTCAAGAGGAGACAAGAATGATGGAATATGAAAATGAAGGTAATGCTGCCTTCACTGCTCGTGCTAAGAAGAAGAACAATGGTGGTCCGAGGATCCATGGAAGAGCAGGGGCCCAAGGAAAGAAAGGAAGATGTTACACATGTAACAAGACTAGCCACTATGCTAGAGAATGCCCTAATAGAAGGGATTCTCCAGGGGATGATGACAAAAACAGGGGGAATGACAATCAAAGGAACAACAGGTTCAAAGGAAAGAGGAAGGCTCCCTCTGGTCGAAAATTGAAATGGGCAACCTTTCAAAAGGTCAAGAAATTCCAGGTATGGAGAATCTAATGTTGTTGACAATGAAAGAAATGAATTCATTCTTGTATCTGCCCTCTCTGCTACATCGCCTCTTGACACCATGGATGTCTGGTTGATTGATAGTGGTGCTTCAAGGCACCTCACTGGGTGTAAAGAAGCGCTTTCTGAATTGATTGAGAAGGATACTAATCTGAAAATTATCCTTGGAGATAATGCCACCTATCCCGTGAAAGGGACAGGGACTATGACCCTCTGCTTATCTCAAGGTCAAGTCCTCCGTTTGCAAGATGTATTGTATGTACCTGATTTGAAGAAGAACCTTGTTTCTATTTCGGCCATGGAAGATAAAGGTTTCAAGGTGGCATTCGTTGATGGGAAGGTACACATCTGGAAGAAGAGTTTCAAGGAAGCTATGACGATTGGGTTTAGAGTTGATACACTCTACCAAGTTGGAGGAAGTCCACTGGGGGCTATGACATGTGATACTATTCGTCAAACCGAATCATGGCACCAGAGGTATGGACACCTTCATTACAAAGCCCTTCCCGAAGCAAGGAAGGTGGTGACAGGGATGTCCGAATTCAAAATAGATCATGAAGGTGTATGTCAGGGTTGTGCCGAAAGAGAAGTGGAGATTTGCCACGATGTGACCTTTGATGAAGATGCTTCCCTTGGGAAAGTGATAAATCTTCTAAGCTTTGAGGAAGATCATGATGTAAGATTTGGGAATCAGGAACCGAAGGATGAGATGTTGCCCGATGTTGAAGGACCGATGGACCCTATTGATCCACCTCCTTCAATGAAGAGAAGACCCTCATGGCTCAGGGATACTCTCGAGGATAACGAGAGACATATGGCCCCAAAGGGGACATTCCGTGAAAGTAAGAAGCCAAATAGATACCAAGGGTATCTAGCAGCTATGAGTACAATCGTACAATCTGAGTCTGGATCTTTTGAAGAAGCTGTAAAGCATCAAGTTTGGAAGGATGCTATGCACGAAGAGTACGAGTCCATTATGAAGAATGATGTCTGGGATGTGGTTCCGACACCGGAGGACAAAGCTCTTGTCGCCTCGAAATGGCTCTATAAGATCAAGCATGGACCTGATGGTAGTGCTGAAAAGTTCAAGGCAAGATTCGTTGCCCGTGGCTTCTCTCAAAAGGAAGGCGTAGACTATGATGACATATTTGCACCTGTGGCCTGATATACCACCATCCGATCTATCATAGCTCTTGCTGCTACGCAAGGATGGAATCTTCATAAAATGGATGTGAAGACCGCCTTTCTACATGGTGCGATAAAGGAAGAGGTGTATGTGGAGCAACCTCTGGGGTTCGAACTCCAGGATAGAGACACCCATGTATGCAAGCTGAAGAAAGCCCTCTATGGGTTGAAGCAAGCCCCCAGGGCTTAGTACGAGAGGATAGATAGCTACTTGATGAAGCTGGGCTTCACTTGTAGTAATGTTGATCCAAACCTTTACTTCAAGGTTGATAGAGAAAAGCCTCTCATTATGTTTCTCTATGTGGATGATCTCTTCCTGACAGGTGCTGACCCTCTCATTCATCAGTGTAAGAGGGAGCTTGCTTTTGAGTTTGAGATGAAGGACCTAAGACTAATGCATTACTTCCTAGGCCTGGAGGTCTGGCAGAGACCTGGCGAGATTTTCCTCTCTCAAAGAAAATACATTGTGAAGCTGCTGAAAAGATTTGGAATGGTGGACTGTAAGTCCGTGTCGACACCAATGGAGCTCAACTTTAAGAAGTTGAGTGGAAGCGCTGTTGGGTCCGTGCTAGCAAATCCTACCGAGTATCATCAACTCGTAGGGGCCCTGATGTTCTTAGGGAACATCTATCCGAACGTATGTTGTGCAATGAACACTTTGAGTCAACAGATGGTTGATTCTCATAACATTCACTGGGTTGGTGCCAAGAAACTCTTGAGTTATCTCTGGGGCATGATAGACCATGGGCTGAGATAAACTGCCAGGAGTTTGAGCCTCCATGAATATATTGAGGCTGATTGGGTTGGCAGTGTGGTGGATCGCAAGAGCACATATGGATGCTGCTTCACACTTGGGTCTGCTTCGAGCAGGAAGCAGAAGTCGGTAACTTTGAGCACCGTTGAGGCTGAATACATTGCAGCGTGTATGGCCTGTTGTGAAGCCACTTAGTTGTGAAAGCTCTTCAGTGAGTTGTTCGAGCATGTGCTAGATGCCACCATTATCCTTTGTGATAACCAGAGGGGGATTGGTTTGTCAGAGAATCCCGTGTTCCACGATCGATCCAGGCATGTTGATATTTGGTACCATTTTATCCAGGATATGGTACAATGAGGTGCCGTAAGGCTCGATCGTATAGGAACTGATGAGCAGGTCGCGGATATTCTCACAAAGCCCTTGGGGAAGGTCATGTTCCTAACCTTCGGTGAGAATCTTGGAATCATGGATCGACCCTATGCTAAGGGTCCTATTGGAAGATGAGCTCTGGGAGCTCCAAGGGATTGCTATTTGATATCGGGTATAAAGTAAAGTTGCATCAAGCATAGAACATCTACAAATATTTACAACCCCCTCTTCCATGGTTTTGATTTCTCGGACCATCATTGTTTCTTTTCTTTGCATGAGCGGTGAAGGCAGTAGGGTCACCTCCATTCCCATTAGAGGGATGGTCTCTCTCCATCATCCCCGTCTCCTCTTGAGTGCATCTCGTCAACAATTCATCAAAATCAGGGATCACATTATTATTAAGAATCATAGTATTAAATACATACCAATCTCAGGGGAGTCCTCCAAGAGCAATGAGAACGAGCTCTCGGTCAGCTATTTCTTGATATTCTTCAACTTGTTCTTGAAAAAGCGCACTCGATTAGCATTGCTAGCCTTGAACATGCTAACCAACTTATCATACATCTCTTTGGATGTGCCCAGCTCTGAGATATAAGCAACCAAGTGCTTATGAATAAAATCCCTGATGATCTTCTTCGCCTTGACTTCCCCTTTCTTGTACTTTGTCTTAGTGGCAAATGGTGCATTTGATGGAGGCTCATGGATCTTCCCCTACACATAATCCATAACATCTCAGTCTTCCAATGTCAAATCCAAAGACATTTTCCAAGCATGATGATCAAACTTATCAATCAGTTATCATCAGATTTGAAACCCTTGTATGATGAGGAGGCCATTGATCTCGGTCCTCGATTTTCCAACTTCTTCGGTGATTGTTTTTCACACTTGCTTGGGCTTTGTCTTCACCTAAAGCTTTGATACCATGTTAATTTTAGATAACCATGGTATGTTCTATGCTTAATGCAGTTTACTTCAATCTTTCTTATAGGCCCAATTCAAATTAGCAATCACATAAACATGAAAGTAAATGCTGATAGAACATAATCATAGATCGACAAAAGACAAGCCAATATAATAAATCAGAATATGTAATTCTTCTTGTTCAGCAAAGATAGAGAGAAATGTTTGTTACAGCAGTCAACAAGATGCCTTAGCCAATAAAGACTTTTATTGGTCAAACCAGTGCTTCCAACCTCCAAGAGGTTCAGTCAAACACATACAAGATCGACCTTCCTTCAATGTCACACACACCTCAAAAGTCAACTCCCAAAACAATCAAAGCAAATCAAATTCTTGCGGTCAAAACTCTCAACATTGCAGTCAATGGTGGTCAACATTGCGGTCAAAGTCAATGTTCTGCCTCTATTTTTGTGCCCTCCAATGTGGCCTCCAAAAATCAGAATTTCTGTCCTCAAATCGTAGTCAAACAAGGAGGGTTGCCCAAGGTCAATGTTGGTCAACGCTCTTCAGAAAAAGGCCCTAAACACAGTCTGAAATTCAGCTTCATGTTTTTACACGTGGGAGAGAGAGAGAAGCCTCCAAAGGTTGTACTAACCAATCAGATGAGGAAGAATGTGTGTGATGAGATGATGAACAAATGAGCATCAAGTCTCTCCAATTTATATCCATCAATGAGGTTGTGTGACACATCTTTTGGGGCTTGTGAGCCTACATTACAATTATGGCCGACCTTGACAATTTGCACATGTGTGGAAAATAAATTCAAAATATAAGTTTTGTTCATCCAAACAATATGATCTTTAGATCAATCTTGCACCTCTCCGAAAGAGGAACCCAACGGAAATATCATCATCATCATATGAGCAATGCAACATGGATTTTGGACCTAGTTGCCAAAAATTAACAAATACTAATAATGAAAAAAATCACAATTTTATGTCATTAAGAGTAAAATCGTTTAACTGCCATCTCTATTGATTTTCCAACACTTTTGTTTTGGGACTTTGACTAGCATTGAATTCTTGATCTTGGAGCTTGGATTGACTTCAATTGACTTGGGAAAATATCTGTTTTGGAAGGCCTAATTGATTGGTCAAGAGGCCAGAGTTTTTTAGGAAGTTTGACCAAGGTTGAGCATAGACCTTGACCATAGAATTTCTAAAGATTGACCACAGATCTTCTCTCTCATTTAACGAAGATTTTATTGACTGTTTTGACTTAGCTTGACAGATTTTGGAAGCCCGAATTTGATGTTGATTTGACCGAATTGTTTGGAGGAATGTTGATCGTTGAATGGTTAGGGTTGTCGTTGTTGTTGTTGACATTGACCAGAATTGCAGATTTGACTTGTTGACCAGATTTGACTTCCGACATCATCATTGGATTGGATATTGGTTAGTTGATTTTGGATAGTCTAAGGTTTGATTTTGACTCATTGTTGATGAATTGTGTAGTGCTTTAAACCAAAAGATTCCAGATTCAGTTTGCAAATTAAATTCCTACATTCATGTAATGCCCAAAACAAAATATAATTTCCAATTAAATTCCGAAGTTCATCTAAAATTTACCAACTACAATTTAAGCAAGAATTTTATCAATTTTAATACACAGACAGTGGACACCTACCTGTTTCCGTGTATGAAGTCAATCTCGAAGTTCCAAATTCGCTCCCATTACCAAAAGACCAAAACCTCCCTGCCAAACTGGGTACAACCTAGGTACTCAGTTCCGGAATACTTTACAATTGATGTACTCTGGCCCCGTGCCCAAAAACTTTAAGAACAACCAAGGCTCTGTCGTTACTGTCTATAACTTTCTGTTAAACATTTCTCCAACCTTCTCCCAACAATTTTCCTCTCCCTTTTACTTTGTCTCTCTTCCCTTTATATTTCTCCTTGAGGACTTTTCTCCAACTTCCAGTCGGTTGCATGTCTGTTTCTAATTTTTGGGTTGCCTTTGTCAAGAGGTTGAAGCATTTATATTTAGAGGTGGTGATCTCTCTTAAGATGACAGGTTTACCTTTACTTTTGTAACATGAACGTATAATATCAGTCACCTTTCGTTTGTAATGTGCCTTTATGATTTGGTTGGGTTAGGTCAAATATAACATATTATATTCCCCTTTGTTTCCTTTACATAATGTTCTTTCATTTAATTTTATATAACATGCATAATATCTTTATTAAATGTTTATTCTTTTTATTTCTAATTGCCCCTTTTATTTTATTCGTATAAATTATATTCCATTTTAATTTATATAGTATAGAGCATTAATCTTTTATTTTAAATAATATTTTATGGTTACTTAATATGACGACGACACACTAGTATACATATTTCAAGATATTTTTGCGAGTTAGGTATTTATTTAGTATTTTCACTAATTACGTCTTTTATCCTTGTTGACCACTCTTTGTCAACGACCCCATAGCAGTACACCCCCATTTTTTCAAATGGGATTTATCATGTTCAAGGTGTTCACACAATTCAGATTTCATCATCAGTCGACAATTTTGTAAACAATGTAAACCCATTCTGCATGTTTATGATGTAAATGATCTAAGTAGGACCATCATGTATGTAACAACCTAGGTAAGCCTAGTATTTTAGTGACGATTTCTATCCTAGGAGGTTTTTTGTCTCACTGATCATTTGTGTTTCTCGACACAAGTGATCGGCAGAGTTTTTCCCTCCAGCCTCACCCCAAAGCTAGGGTGGATTTTATCATCGAGATACTAAGTGATTCCTAATGTTTTCTATCGAATCTTTGTAAAAGTAGTTTGGGAATAATCATTGCTAATTGGCTAGATTATTTTATTACAAGTTACTTAATCTACTAGATCATGTTTTGAGTCGCAGAATTGGGTAACTATTTGAGGGTCTATCACGAATGGGTTTTCCCCCTTCATGTGTCAAAATATATTTATCTTATATTTATCTTATGTAAAGAGGGTTAGAAAAATAATTAAATCCCCTCTTAATCAATTGAATAAATTTTCTGGCCAAATTAAATTAAAAATCCTAAGCCAGAAATATAAATTAAAAATCCTAAGCCAGAAATTTAATTAATTTTAAGTCCTAGGTGATTTAAAATTCTTCAAAGCAAAATTCATGGGTCCCTGAAAAATAAATTTTTAAAGGTCCCAGGCCAAGCAAATATTGAGAATTTCGAGAAATTTTAGACCCTTGGGCCTTGGTGCTTAAGTCAAAGTCAAATTTTTTAGGTAATTAACTCAAAAATATTATTTTTGAGTTAATTAAAAATAAATTAAATGATAAATTCGAATTTCCTTAAAAATTTATAATTTCGACGGACGAGATTAAAAGATGATTAAATCTTTTTTAACAGTCGGGATTGCTTTGACATGGATCAATCGAACTAGCCGAATGAGATTTTATCTTATAAATTAGAAGTTTTTGTCAGTCTTTCATTTATCCGATCTCTTGATCGTGTACTCGGTCTTGAAGCTCTCCTATAATATTTTCTGGAATAATACAAACGAAGTCTTTGGGGTTTTATTTTGATGGTGGTGTTCCTCTTCAGTATTTTATGGTAAACTTGTTCTTTATATTCTGTTGGTAATTATTTCAATGAATTGTTGATTAATGGCTCTTGTAGAGTAATCTATTGCATAGGTATCTTGCTTAGGTTACTGGATTTAAGATAAGAATATTAATTGGATTGAGTTAGCAGGTATCTCTGACTCTTGAAAATTTTATTTTTTCGTCTTATTTCTCTATTGATTTAACAGTTCAACTTTAAGTGTGCAGAAAACTTTCGGATTTAGAATTGGGCGTTTAGGGAAATCCTCGGTTGGACCAGCTGACTCCCAAAGAAATAAGATCTGAAGAGCCCTCCAAATCTAATTCCCCGGGCTTATCTTAAATTCTCTTCTTGCAGGTTTTTCTAGAGCTTGTGCCTAAATAAAAAAATTATCTTATCTTTTATTGAATTTAAAGTTAGATCTGGCTAGTAAGACCCTTAGATCTTCAGATCTGGGAGCGAAGTCAGACTTATACTCCTGAGATCTGACAGATCTGCAACCCTTGTGCATAGATCTGTAGATATATTATATAGATCTATAACTTATTTGTATAAATTTGTGACTTATTTGTATAGATCTGTAGTTTAATTGTGTAGAACTGAAGTTTTGTAACATAATTTTGAATTCTAACATCTGGGTTTTTAGGATTTTCTCTATTTTTATACATATTGAGTATTGGGTTTTTCTCTTTTCACTTGTGCAGAAATAGATCTGAAAAATCAGCCAAGGAAATATTCAGATCTGAGCCAAATCTAGACCCTGGAGGGCAAGATTTGGGTTCAATATTTGTTTGCAGGAATAGATCTAAAAAATCAACCAAGGAAATCTTCAGATCTGAGCCAGATCTAGACCCTTGAAGACGTATAGGCTCTTGAGGCTTTTTTTTTGCAGGATTTTGGTCTCCAAAATTCTAATTTTCAAGCGGCAATATTATCCCAAAATTTCAATGATTTTCAACAGTGGAATCTTCAAAGCCTTGGGCTAAGGGTTTGATCTTTAAACCCTTATTTTCTGCAAACTTTATTACAACAAGCAAATCACAAATAATTAGGCCCTAAAAACACATTTTATATGGTCAAAATTGTTTACAATTGCAAAATCTTCATTTTCAAAACTTTTGGCCATTTGAGCATCTTTAATTTTGTCTAGATATGATTTTGAAGTTTGTTGGAAATTACTGCATAACTTTGAAAAAATCAGATCTGAACATTTCTGACGCATATCCTAAATAAAGTCCAAAAAAATTGAATTTTCAGTTTTTGAGCAAAACTTACTATTTTTAGACATTGTGGGGATCATTTTCAATATTTTCAGTTTGTTCATCTGTTATCAATTTACTGCTGTTATAAATTTATCATTTCTGAAAATTACTGAATCAAACTCTCTTAAAGCTTTAAAATTGAAATTTTAAAGTTTTAATACATTTTTGCTATTTCTAGAAGTATTTGGCAGCTATTTTTGGCAGTTTTATCTTGCTGATCTGTCATTGTTTCACTGTTGAAATAAAAATATCAAATCTGAAGTTTCTCTTAATCAAGCCCTAAAAATTGATTTTTCTTCAAGTTCAAAATTTTTTACTATTTTTAGTCATTTTGGGAATTGGTACCGATATCGTTTGTCTGCTGATCTATGGTTTAAATTACTGCTGCAATTAAATTTCAGATCTGAAATCTTGCTGAAGAAAATATTTTAAGTTTAACTATAGGAGACAAATAAAATTTTATTGGATTTGCATTATTTTAGAATATTGTTCAATCCATAAATTACTTGATGAAATGTTTATTTAGCATCTAAATTTCATGGTATTTCTTGATGATTAATTATTGAGATTTAAGTGCTAATTACTTTCATATGCTTCAACAGAGTTTGATGAGATTTTAAATGTTTGCTATCGATTAATATCACTTATTATTTAATTAACTTTTGTTTCATTTGCTTGAATTATTGGATCTATATTGAATGTTTAAGCTTGGGAAATTTTTCAAGTGTGATTGATATCTTTTTTTAGCACTCTATTGTGGATCTGTGACAAATTGTATATCTTTTAATTGAGTAATTGTTGGCATCTTCAATTTAGCACTCTCGCCTAAGTACTTAGAGGTTAGATCAGATTATTTATAATCTAAGTGCTTTAGGATTTTAACATCATCTTTCATTTTCGAAGCTTGTTTCATCTCGCTCCTTCTAATCATTTTCATTGCATTCTGTATTGCATAGTAGCAGTTATCTATCAGCTACTTGATCCTAATTTCATAACGAGATAGTTGACTCCATAAGGCACTGGTTTCAAACTCTTAATCTAATTGAATCAGCTAAATCTCGTTAATCTTAAACAAGTACTTGGCCGTTTGAATGTGTCTCCTAAATTGGTTGGTTTCCAACTAGTTCTCTTTCTTCCATTTCATTAAGGTCTACCCCCCTTAATCAGCAAGGAGACAGCTTAAACAAAGAGATTGGGAATCAGGATGACAGCGCCCAATCTGAGTTGTTGACACGGTGCCTAGACATTCTGTGCGACAACAATCCTATGCTTGGAAATCTTCATAATTTGAAATGAATACTAGTGCAGTGCAAGCGATGCATGCATATGTAGCTATCATATGAATGCCTCGTATGCATGCAAATAATTAGCATTATGTTTGTAATAGTAGATGTGTCATTACAAATTGGAACATTGTATCTCTTTGTTGAACATTTGATGACAATCTAATAGAACAAGAATTTTGAAAGGGTTTTCCCCCTTGTGGGATTTTTACCTGGAATTTGACCAAACACCGTGTCTTTCTTTTCTTGGTTGCCTTCTATTGTGCATTGGATTTATTGTTCTATCTACAATTGTTTATTGCTACTAGAAGATTGAGTTATATTTGATAAATTGATTGTTGATTGAAGAAGAATTGAAATAAGTGATTGTGTTAAACATAGAACATTGGAAAATTAACACCTTAAACACTTTGTTGTCTACACCTTTAATCAAAACTTAGTGTATAGGGACTCCCCCTTGAGTTGGAAGGAACCAACCTAAGGTGGGAATGAGCTATTGAAGTGACAATGAATCAATCTTATCGGAACCGGGTTGGTCATCGAACCAGTAGACCCAACGGACCGGAAATCGGTCAGAACCAGACAGAAATCGGTAAAAAAAACGGACCAAAAAAATAGTTAACCAAAACACTTAAAATATTCATAGTTTAAAGAAAACCACATATATTCATTGTGCATCCATATGAATCCAAACCATCTATACACAAATAAGCAAAAATTATCATCTATAGAGCATGTAAGGATGCATATAACCAAAATAGCACTGAGTGCAATCTATATTCGAACCAAAAATACATCAAATAACAAGACCTAAATGGCCTCTAGCATCCAAAAAAATTCATGGTACAACAAATACCTACATATCATCAAAATATTTGCCTATATTGGGATCTTTGTCATCAATATCACCCTCTAAGCATTAAAATAAGATAAAAAATGCTTAGCATGTCAATTCAAGATTTCGTTTGAGTGATGGGTACATTTTTAGTAGAATGATGATAGAGGAATTCAACAAACAATGCCACTAACATCAAGGTACATGGAGGGATTGGTGCTCTTGATTAAATTCTAGTGCGATCCCCCCATACATGAAAAATCCAATGGAAACATTGCAATCCCCCCAATTCTGAAATCCTGAAAAACTGTCAAGTCTGATGTATTTTGAGTGAGATCTAAAATTCTACTTTCTCCACATGAAATCCGATGAGGTCAAAACCACTCTCAAGCATTCTGAGTCATTTCATGATAATGTTAAAAATTTAAGTAAAAATATTACTTTAAGAATTTAACAATACCATGCTTTGCATAGCAATAGTAGGGCCATAGGCTTGAATATTAGGCACCTATTGTGGGCTAGTGTCTAGCCAAGACAAAAACTAAAAGAAAGAAAAGCAAAACAGGCCCCACTTGTTGCATTCTATGCAGCTTTACTGAACTGGTACTGAACTGGACAGTTCGGTGAAAATGGCTGGTTCAGTACTAAACCGGCCAAAAACAGTTCAAATCACCGGTCCGAACAGGTTTTTGCCTCAAAACAGTTGGACCGGCCAGTTCAGACCGGTTCAGTTCAGTCCTGATAACACTGCAATGAATAATATTTCCAGGTTGAAGATCTACCCTTATCTTCAACAACTAATTTTAAAACAACTTTTGTAGTATGAATACTTGTATTGGTACAATGGAAAAACAAGGAATTGAGTTAAGAGATTCTAATGTACATCTTGTACCTTGTCTCATTCATATGGTGTCTGAAAAGCAACAACAAAGTCATACCTTTAAGCCTCCTACCAACCATAAAATGATTATTTCTTATTAGGATCTCCACAAGCTATGAACACCAGTTAAGTCTTTATAGTTCCTCATAGGAAGTGCCATGAGATTATGAAGAAAGCAAGCTCTTGAGAAGCAGGTTGACTGAGATGAGTTAAAGATGAGGATAAAGAATCATTCAGTCACGAAATTTTGTTTCTATTTTATGCACCGCTGATGATATCCAGGATGATAGAGATGTACCAAGGACCTTGATTAAAACATGCAGCCATTTTGTTTTATATGGATGATACGGTTGAAAGTTTATAGTCAGTTAGGTAAGTAGTCAAGTGTGTTTAAAAGTTTTTTAATATATTACAAGACAGGAAATCAGTGTACTAAGTCTGAGGGGCCCAACTTCTGATTTTGGAAACATGATTACTTTGTATCTGTAACCATGATTAGTAAATTTTACATTCAATTACAACTAGTCCTCAGGGACATTAATGAAGACTGTTTCTATCATAGCGGACACGAAAAACCAGAACAAACAGCATCTTACACTAATAAGATGGATATTCAAGTGCATTCCTTGATATCAGAATTATGGATCTAAATTCCAGAATTACTACCATTGTTCTTCAACTTGGAGAAAGGGTCGTGTGACATTTAGAAGATCAAACATTTCAATCTCACCAACATACCAAATGAGCAACAGCATTATATTTGTCTGGAAAAATCTCTAACAATTTTTTCTTCACCGGTTCATAAACTCCAACAAATATCGCTGATGCCCTATTCAAAGCATAAACAGCAGCAAGAAATAGAGTAAGAAACACTAAAATTAAATGGAAAGTAGACTTCTGAATTTAAAAACAGATTAGAAAGTACCACATATGTGAGCAAAGCATCTGAGAACAAGCAACAATGCCTACTTCCAAAAACTTGTTAATTAACTTTACAGTCAAGCATAAATAGCTACAAATGATTGTCCAGGTTACTTTCTTATGGTCCTATCAAGTTTAAAGTTAAATATCAGTATAGTGAAACAATAAGTGTCTTATATCAAGTGCAACGCTTCATTCAAATAAGGGGGAAGAAAGTTTCATATGGATTGAAGATAAAGAGAGGAAACAGGGTGTATAATATTATTCACTGGAGAAATATAAGAAAAGGAAAAGCCAATATTGGTTTATCAATTCCTCAGACTCATCAATTCATAAATTGTCTTACCTTACAAACATAGCACATGTCACTTACCAAAACACAGATAGACAAATGTTGGTAGTCAAGAATACAAGTATAGAAAGTTCGTCTGAAAGGTAAGGCTTCATCTTATGTACGTATAACCTTGTATGCCTTACTATGTCATCAAAAGAGTCTCAAAAATCAATAGCCTCAATAAGGGTTAATAGTGCTCTAATTGTGCTTAAATGGGCCTCATTAACACTTCATTGTTCTTAATTCAGCTATGATATCCTTAAATTTGACCTTAGCATACTTAATTAAGTTGTGTGTCTTTTGAAGGGAGGTGACTCTAGATGTATGGTGTCCTTTTATAGGCTATATTAATCCCATTCATTACCAAGGTAAGTGTTAGTTTTCAGGGTTACTCCAAAAGTATTTACATCATGTTTTGGGGTGTTTCTTGTGATGCGGAGCACATGGTGTATGGATAACCCCTGGTTGTTCTGTGATGGACATGCACGTGGAGGTGGCTTACTCTTGGATTCCTAGACCTTCTTTGATGTTTATGTGGCATTCTTTCTTGGAGAGTTGGACACTTTCAGACAACTTGGTGACTTCTTCACGATGGCCACATGGAGGTTGAGTTGCTTGCTTGGCAAATGCTTTACTTTGAGGAGCATTCTTGAGGAGGCGAATTGAGTCGTAGTAGGCATGCATAGGCACACCTAGATTGAATGCATGGAGGCTTGCACTTGATTTATGCCTACCTCTGTCAAGGAAGTGATCATCTAGGTGTGGTGGATCCAAAGGAGCACATAGCTTTGGAGGAGTGTTAGAGCCTTGAAGTACTTGGAGGAGTCTTGGACCTTCTTGAGAAGCGTGCATGCCTTAGAGCCTTGCTCGTTGACGACATCGCCTTGGAGCTAGAAATGTGTCCATTTAGAGTGCATCATTTCACATGTCGACCTTCTTGTTATAGAAAGGTTGCTTGCCAGGTTACTTGGGAGCGGGAGCGGGAGCGGGAGCGACATTTTCATTCGCTCCTGGTCCAAGAGTGAATCAGGAAGCGAATTTTTATAGAATATATATTTTTTTATATTCTGATGCATATATGTCAACAAAAGCATGTAGAATGATGAATTAGATATAAAAAACCTAAAAACATGAATTGAACCATATACCATCAATCATCTAGAAGTTATAATCTTCATCAACCACGTCCACAAGTTAGAAACATACAACATATTGAGTCTCATGATTCATCAATCTTAAAGTTTCAAGCTTTCAAAATTCAATATATAATATTTATCATCATTGATCATCGAAGTTGTATTTGTAAGCTAAGTGTAACCATTACAACAAAGAATATCTACCATGAAATGAAATGAAATGAAACAACTTTCAACTTTAAACTCATATTCATAATTCATTACCAATGAGTTATAAACTTATAATTGCCAACGTCAAACTTCAAATTTAAATTGTCATATATTGTTTACAAAAAATATCATAATAAATATGAAAGAGTCAACAGTTAAAAAAAGTTAAAAACTACTAGAAACTAGAAAATACAAGTAAATCTATTATGATTTATCTACTGCTTGGCCTCTTGCCATGAGAAATGTCTAATTTTTTAGCAGATCGTGGTACTGGTGGTCTTCTAGGAGTCTCCTCCCACATAGTTTCACAACCAGAACTAGAAGACACATGCCCTCCGCGTGAGGATGTAGGTGGAGCCGACAGCAGCAAAGGAACAATAGTTGGAACTCGAACATCGACACTGCTACTAGATGGTGGGGGTGGTGGTGGCATGCTTGTTGTTGCTTCATCATCATCTCTCAAAATTTTTGCTTCCAATTCTTTCAGATGTATAGTGTCATCCTCCAAATTATCATCCTCTAGGTTGTTGTCCCAAATTTTATATGATAGATCCTCATAAGCCCAATCACAATAATGACTCAACAACCTCAAGTTGTAGTGCACATAAACCAATCTTTATGCTTGGTTTTCATTGAGTCTGTTTCTGTTGATTTTTGGTAACATCAGATGTGCTCTAAGTCTCAAACTTTGTGGAGAGGCTTAGACACATGCATTACAGATAACCCAGAAATTGTTTTGGGCAATTCCACATAGAAACAGTTTTATAAGAAAAAATAATTTTTTTAATAAGGACCCTAAGTCTAACTTAGGAAATTAAAATAATTAATGAGTATTAATGTAAACTATGGGTGAAACTTCTAGAAAAATCAGATCAAGTCTAATATAATCTTAGCCATTGATTGGAGATCTAATCTCAGTCATTGAAGTCTGAACGAGAAGACTATAAAGAAAGGCTTGAGGGTCATTTGTAAAATACACCAAAAGGATCAAGTGATAAAATTTTCTGAAGTGAGCAATGCTCAATATGAAAACCAGATCTAAGTGATTCTTCATTGCAGTGGTGAGGAGCAGAGACAGTGTTCGGAGAGAAATCTTTCTCAGACGGAGAATCATCAACAAAGAAGGGAAGAGAGAGATCCAACAGCTACTGCGCAGAGCCAGAGAGGTTGACCCAGAGCCACTCAGAGCCACACAGGGCTATGCAGAGGATGCACAGAGAGCCAGAGGAAATCTAAGGCTTTGCTAAAAGATCGATTTCAGAAGACGGAAGCCGGGGTGTGAAGCCGGGAGGCAGAGATCGGAATTTTTGTGGAGCAGATCGATTCACCAACTGAGTGACACAGTGCCTAGAAGGGTTGATGCTAGGACTGTGCAAATCTTGCCAGAGGCACATCATTCAGTGGTTGAATCAGCTAGGATTTCCAGTGATAGAGTGAGGTAACCTCATCGATCTTTTTGTCAGTCATATTCTTTGTAATTGATTTGTCCGGTGAGACAATCAAAGATATATTCAGATATCACTGTTGCTTAATAATTAAACACTCAGATCTGTTGCACCAGTTTTCCTGCATTGGGTTTTTCCGGGGACATTTGTCCAAAAATAACGGTGTCCTGTGTGTGTGTTATTTCTCTTGCTCAATTTACTGTTTTCACATGTAATTTAATTAAGTGAAGGTTGCTTCAATAACTTCTTTGATATTTTCAGAAGTAATCTGCAAAAATCTTGTTAAATCTAATTTACAAGTAGGAGAAGTAGTTCAGTTTGTTGCAGTAGGGATTCCAGATCTAGATCATGGAATTTTCACAGTTTCTTCTCACATTATGGATGAAGTTGTAGGTGCTCCAACACCTCTCTGCAGAAGAAGTATTTACAACCTATGAGAGAACTTTTTTTGCCAATTTTGGCAAAGGTCCCATGCCACCATATGCTTCCCACCATGTGAGAACATTAAATTTGTCTCTATCTTCCATTACATGCAAAGAACCAAACAAACTGGTGCAACTAAAGTATCTGCCTAATTCAAGACACATAATAGCACACTCCTCCTTGTCAGGGACCAACTTGTTTAATGCTTCCATATATCCTTTTGATACATCTGGACCTGTATGGGGTTTGATCAAAACCCCACCCACAGGTGCAGGTTGGCCCAACCAAGATGGAGCATAAGGATATATGCCAAGGCATGTAGTGGAACATTAAGCTTATTCCACCGTACACACGCAATTGTGAATCATTATATGCAAGTTGTGATCATTTTCCTGAACAATATCTTTTATTTTCTCCAACATGCTATGTTGATTTTGTAGCATTGGAAAATGTTCCAAGTCTCATATTATGGGGAGAGGCTTGGACATCAGTATTCGAGATAACCCAAAAATCGTTTGTGGAAATTCCACTCGGATCATGCTTTATTAAAATAATTAATTATTTTAAAGTGATTTTAATAAAGCAGAGTGTGAATCTTCTAGAAAATGAAGATCAAGTCATCTTTTAATCGGAGCCATTGATTAAGGATATAATCTGGGTCGTTGATTAATCAACAAGAAGACTATAAGAGAAGGCTTGAGGGTCATTTGGAAACCAAGTCGGGCACATTCTCAGTACCCGAAGGAAATCGATTCTGAAGTAAGAGAATTTGATTTCAGAGGGAGAGGTTGTAGAGGATGCATTGCAAAGGTAGAAGGAGGAGGGAGAGGTCAGCAGAGACGAAGAGAAGGAAGGCAGAAGATGTAGAGGAGAAAGTGTTAAGCAGCAGCACTAGCCCTCCACGCAGAGTGACGCAGTCCAGCGCAGTGAATGCGTAGAGGGGCCACGCAGGGTACGCAAAGGCAGGAGAAAAGCCTACCATATGTCAAGAATTCTTCCGAGGTGTTCGGAAAATTCATGTCAAGTGTATGCTAAATATCTACACGTCATATATTATGTAAACGATCTTTTCACTGCTGAAGATTAATATAAACCCTCATCTGCTACACCGGTTTTCCCACATAGCGTTTTTTGGGGGACAATTGTCCAAAAATAACTGTGTTCATGTGATTGTTTCTATTGTGTTATATTGGTTCTATTTGTTCTTCTGCTTTAAGATTAAAGTGAATGTTACAGCTGTATTTATTTCAAAATTTACTGAAGCATCTGTAAATAACTTATTATAAATAAGTAGGCGAATTAAATCAATCACTGCAGTAGCATTTTCAAATTGAAATTTCACATGGTATCAGAGCTAAAGGCGAAAGACAGAAGCGGAGGTTCTACAATGCAACTGAGATCCGACATAGATGCAGCAGCAACTCAAAAGGGTTCACGCAGTCCTCTAAAACACATGGAGAAACAAAGGGATCATGACATTTCAGTTCTGGCATCTAGACTAGAAGAGGATTTCGTGTGTGTGTCAAGCACAGCCTCTCCAGGAGTGTGGTATATTGACAATGGAACATCTGCTCACATGACGGGAGTTCAAGAATGTTTTTCGAGCTATCGGGAAGAGCAAATAGACTTTCAGATCACGATGGGAAACAAGGCCAAGTGTACCCCCGTTGGTAGAGGCACCATAATATTTTAGACAGAAGCTGGTAACAAGCTTCGGGCCACAAATGTATTGCATGTCCCAGGTTTGGGGATGAACTTACTCTCCGTGTCTCAGCTCCAGAACAAGGGTTACGATGTATACTTTATTGGAAATAAATTTTATGTCAAACATCCTAGCTGGAAAAGGAAGGCACAAATTGTAGTAAGAAGCCATAAACTGTATAAGCTTCAGCTCGAGTCTCCAATGGCACTAATCGGCAGTGCAAATGAAAGAGACCTGAATGAATTATGGCACAGAAGAATGGGGCGTTTACATCATGGAGCCTTGAAGATCCTCAAGAAAACTGTCATGGGAGCTCCAGAACTCAGCACAAGGAAAGATGAGGTCTGCAGGGGGTGCGTACTAGGGAAGTATGCAAAGGCAGCATTTCCAAGAAGCAACAATAGGGCCAAGAGTGTATTGGAGTTGATACACTCAGACATCTGCAGGCCAATGTCCACGACTACTCTCAGTGGTGCAAAGTATTGTGCTACCTTTATTGATGACCATTCCCAGAAAACATGGATCTACTTTCTTAAAACCAAAGATAAAGTCTTTGAGCGATTCAAAGAATTCAAGGCTTTGGTAGAAAATTTAACTGGAAAGAAGATCAAGAAGCTGTGATCAGACAATGGTGGAGAGTATATTGATAAAGACTTCACAAGTTTTTGCGCAAAGGAAGGCATTAAGAGAGAATGGACAGCTCCATATAGTCCAGAGCAGAATGGAGTTGCAAAAAGGAAGAACAGGACCATTGTAGAAGTTGCGAGGGCGATGCTATATGAGCAAGACATGCCCAAATTTCTGTGGGCAGAAGCCTGCAAAACGGCAGTGTATGTGCAGAACAAGGTGCCTCATAGAGCATTGGGGAATGTGACCCCTAAGAGTGTGTTCACTAGCAGCAAGCTTGAGGTGAGCCACATCAGGATATTTGGCAGTACAGCGTATTGCCACGTACCCGATGAGAAGAGGAAAAATTGGATCAGACTGCGGAGAAGGGTTATCTTGTAAGATATAGTGAAAATGTGAAGGCATATCGAATCTATATTCCAGAAAACAAGAAGATCGTAGTAAGGCAGGACGTGAAATTCATGGAGAGAGCCTTCTGAAGATCCCGAGAAATGGCTACAGATACGCAAGTTGAAAAGGATCCACTAGTATAGCCACAGCGTCCTACAGAGGATGGCTCGAGTGCCTCTCCATGGCACAAGGATTCTGAGGAAAGTTCTTCCAAAGAAGAGCAAGCAGGAGAGCAGGTAAATCCACCCACCACCAGAGGAAGAACGAGCAGAGAGCTCCAATAGTCTCTGAGGGATGCAGAGGAATTTGTTGGAGCCCCTAGAGATGGAAAGAGGGTACGCAGGCAACCTGACAGGTACGAGGCACTGGTAGCACAGGACAAAGAACCCTCTAGTTTTCGAGAGGTAGCTCAACATCAGGTGTGGGTAGATGCCATGGTGGAGGAGTACAACTCCATCATGACAAACGATGTATGGGAAGTAGTCCCTAGACCTCCGAATAGATCGATTGTAGGATCAAGGTGGATCTACAAGATCAAGTATGTTGCAGATGGCAGCATAGGGAAGTTCAAAGCCAGGTTTGTGGCAAAGGGGTATGCACAGAAAGAAGGGATCGACTATGAAGATACCTTCGCCCCTGTAGCTCGGTACACTTCAATCAGATCCGTCATCTCTCTTGGAGCGCAGATGGGATGGGAGATTCACCAGATGGATGTCAATACAACGTTCTTGAATGGGGTGATAGAAGAGGAAGTGTACATAGAACAGCCAGAGGGCTTTGAGACACAAGCAGAAGACTCATGTACACGGGCCTAAGAAAGCCTTGTGCGGATTGAAACAAGCCCCCAGAGCATTGTATGGGCGAATTGCTAGCTACTTGCAGAAGATGGGATTTGTCAAGAGTGACGCAGATCCCAACCACTATTATCTGAGAATAGGGGATGAGACGCTAATCCTGGTATTATATGTAGATGATTTGTTCCTAACTAGATCATCTAAGCTCATCAAAGACTTGAAGGAGAATCTGACTACCGAATTCGACATGAACGATCTGGGGCAGATGCACTATTTTCTTGGTTTGGAGGTCTGGCAGCAGAAAGGAGAAATCTTCCTTGGGCAAGGAAGATATACTACAGAGATCCTGAAGAGGTTTCAGATGGAGGACTGTAGACCCATGACTATGCCAATGATTACAAACTGGAAGATGATAGACAAGTCCGAGGATGATGAGGCTGACCCTGCCCTGTATATGCAGCTCATAGGATCATTGATGTACCTAGTCAACACTAGACCGGACATATGTTATGCAGTGAATACCCTCAGCCAGTTCATGGTGGAACCAAGGAGGGCTCGCTGGGCAACAGCCAAACATGTTCTCAGATATTTGAAGGGGACAGTCAAGTATTGGTTGAAGTACATCAAAGGCAATGATATCCAATTAAGTGGGTTCACTGACGCAGATTGGGCTGGAAGCCCAGTGGATCGGAAAAGTACCAGTGGGTACTCTTTCAGTCTCGGATCAGGAATGACTTCCTAGTGCAATAGGAAACAGAAGTCCGTGGCACTGAGCTCAGCCGAGGCTGAATATATGGCAGCAACCACAGCTTCGTGTGAGACCATATGGCTTTGTAAACTACTCTTGAACTTACTCTAGAAGAGGATGGAACAGACCAAAATTTTGTGTGATAATCAGAGTTGCATCAAGCTCTCTGAGAATCCTGTGTTTCATGACCGGTCGAAGCACATTGACATTAAGTGCCACTTCATCAGAGACTATGTCCAATGCAGAGCTGTACAGTTGAGGTACACTCGTACAGGAGAACAAGTGGCAGATATCCCCACAAAGGCTCTAGGTAACATTAAGTTTACTTACTTCAGAGAAAAGATGGGGATGGTCGAGAACCCTTTCTAGTAGAGGAATGGGTGGTCTTCAGATTGAGAGGGAGCTGCAGTACAGATGAGGCAGTGGCAGAGGTGGTGTCACAAGCAGTAGTACTGAGGGCAGCAGCGCAGAGTTGATAGGCAGCAGCCAAGACAGCAGCAGCGTAGCAAATGCTTCAGGTCAGAGCAGATACAGTTGGTACCTTGCTGAAACACTTTCATCGCTAAGAGGGAGTGTTGATTTTGTAGCATTGGAAAATGTTCCAAGTCTCATATTTTGGGGAGAGGCTTGGACATCAGTTTTCCAGATAACCCAAAAATCATTTGTGGAAAATCCACTTGGATCATGCTTTATTAAAATAATTGATTATTTTAAAGTGATGCTTAAGTCTAAACTTAGGGAAATTAAATAATTAAAGGGTATTAATAAAGCAGAGTGTGAATCTTCTAGAAAATGAAGATCAAATCATCGTTTAATCTGGGCCATTGATTAAGGATATAATCTGGGCCATTGATTCATCAACGAGAAGACTATATGAGAAGGCTTGAGAGTCATTTGGAAAGCAAGTCAAGCACATTCTCAGTACTCGAAGGAAATCGATTCTGAAGTAAGAGAATTCGATTTCAGAGGGAGAGGTTGTAGAGGCTGGGTTGCAGAGGCAGAAGGAGGAGGGAAAGGTCAGCAGAGATGAAGAGAAGGAAGGAAGAAGACGCAGAGGAGTAAGTGCTGAGCAGCAGCACTGGCTCTCCATGCAGAGTGACGCAATCCAGCGTAGTGACTGCGCAGAGGGGCCACACATAGTGAGGCAGAGGCAGGAGAAGTGCCTACCGTGTGTCGGGAATTCTTCCGAGGTGTTTGGAAAATTCATCTCAGGTGTATGCTAAATATATGTACGTCATATATTTTGTAAACGATCTTTTCACTGCTAAAGATTAATATAAACCCTCATCCACTGCACCGGTTTTCCCACATTGGGTTTTTCCGGGGACAATTGTCCAAAAATAATTATGTTCATGTGATTGCTTCTGTTGTGTTATAATGGTTCTATTTGTTCTTCTTCTTTAAGATTAAAGTGAATGTTGCAGTTGTATTTATTACAAAAATTACTGAAGCATCTGTAAATAACTTATTATAAATAAGTAGGCAAATTAAATTAATCACTGCAGTAGCATTTTCAGATTGAAAATTTCACATGCTATCCATCTACTCATACACTTCCCGAATCATTGGTTTATCTGTATCTGCAAAATGAATCATGCTATAAATGGGCTTGGTGAATTGCAAAAGTTCCCTCACACATGTCCAAAACAGACCATCAAGAGCGGTCTCCTCCACCTGTTCAATACCTTTCCTGTCAACTGTTGTTGGAGCCCTGTCCTCTAATACCTTGCCAGTGTGAACTTGATACCATGCTAGCCAATGACTCTCTTACCTTCAAAAGGCGCTTGAAGGTGAGGTAATAGCTAGCAAATCTAGTCTTTGCGATCTTCAACAACTCCAATCTTGAGTGATTGCGGAAAAGCCCATGGGTATTGCTATGAGTTGTAATAAATTTTATCATTTTTTTGTCTCTCCTGTACAAATCACCAATCCATCTGTATTGAAGTTGTTTGTTTTTAATAATATCATGCATCAAAAGGTTCATTGTGTGAACCAAACAATGATCAAAGTTTTTTCTTTTTCATGATCAAGTCCCATGGTTCTAGATTTGTCATACCCAATGCTCTTGTATCCTTTGGGGGCATCATTAATGGCAAAAACCATTTCATGCCTATAAGGTGAGCGAAGACATTGAATGGTATCCCACATGCATAGAGAAACCGGTAAATTTTTGAATTTTGGTTTTCAAGTTCCTGTGGTTATCATTTTCTGAAGAGCTTCCCGGATTATCCACAGTATCACAAAACATTTGTCGACGTTTCGAATCCCAACGGGGATCCATCTTCAAGACAATTGGAATGAAGATGGATCCTGGAAGCTCTTCAGAAAATTTTTGAATCCTCATCATTCCTACACCCTTTGTCAAGGAAATCTGATATGGTTCTACGCCTTAAAGAAATGTTTGTTCTTGTGCCTCCATATCCACTGGCATGGGTGGAAGCTAATGGACTTCTTTGTGCATGATGATGTGATTGTGAACTAGGTTCAAAGAAACCCATTGATCTTTTAGAATTGTATTAGGCTTCCTCCTCTTCCCTTATGTATTTGGCTCTATCTGATGTTGACACACTTACACTAGCTTTGATTCCTATTTTTTTATCTCTATCCCATGGCCTTTTCCCACAGAGGTGCCTTCTGGCACAGGTGTATGAACCTGTGTAAACATTTTTGCAATGGAGGCATGTAAATTTAGTGGTTCCACCCCCTTTTCCTACTTCAGATCTAGAAACATATTTCCACAATGGGGTTTGGTCTTGTTTAGTTTTTGTACCCTCATCATCTCCACTCTACTCTTCCTCCTCACCAAGGTACTCCTCCTCTGCAGGGTTTTCATCATATCCACTATAACCCACTTCTTCATCCTCTTCATCTTCAACAACCCTTTTTCTTCTACTCTCCAACACCATAATAACAAAAAAAGGAACCAACAACATGAGAATTCCAAGCCATATAGCCATTATGTTTGAAGTTTTGAGGCTGCAAAAAAATGGAGGAATGGGAATGGGAAAGAGAGAAGACAACATTTTCATTTAGCAATGAACATATAAAAAAAGAAATGCTAGATTAGAGTGTAGATCCTACCACTTTGGCCTTCAATCCCAAGCTTCAATCTCCCTTGCAAGCTCCTCAATCTCCCTCCTCAACTCAAGCTCCAAGCTCTCTCTCTTGCTCTCTCCAAGCTCAAAGCTCTCTCTTGCTCTCTCTTGCTCTATCCAATAAATGACAAATAGAATGATGAAAATGAGGGGACGAGGGCCTTTTATTTCCCCCCCCCCCCCTCTCTCTTGCCCTCCCTTTCCCTCCCTTTCCTCACCACCGCCCTCCCTTTCCTCACGTCGCCATCCTCCCTTTCCGCCCGCGGTCACGCGGCCATCACGTCGGACGAGATTAGTGGGGGAATTAAGCGGAAAGAATGGGCTTGGTCTGTACTCTTGTTCCCTTTTCCCAACTTGGTGGTTAGCCTTCTATCCCAATCCTATGGGACCCCCTTTATTAGCTCCTAGCTTTAGGAGTGACACTACATGGGAAACCCCGATTTTGGTTGTGTGGTCCTAGACACCATATACATCACTCTCCTCCGCTCATTATAACCCTTTTCACTCTTTTCCCATTCGGGTCCACATTTTTCCATTGGGTCCACAAGGAGTTAGCCTCCCCTCCCCTTGTCCACACATTGGGTCGAGCCTAGAATGATGCCCTGGAGGTTGATGCAGCTAAAAAGAAAGTTAAAATCATAATTTGGCCACTCACAATAGGAAGCGTACCATAAAATGCAAAAGATGGCTCGAACATAAAAATTTAGCACGTGGGAAAAGCCAAATATGAGCTATGTTACCGCTCAAACTAGCAAGGGTCCTAAAAGGGGATCCTTGCAGGGCTACTACGAGATCAAGGGCAACAATGGAGTAATAGCACAGGCCCCACTGTCACCTTGACTATGGCTCCCTACTCTTTACAAACTTTAAACGATGGGAAGAGACCCGATATAATGAGGATCACGAAATTAAATGGATCAATGATAGGATGAGAGGTGATCCTAAAATCCTATTCACAAGAGAGGCTCATATATGGCTTGCTTGCTTTGACAGCAAGATGAAAGGCTCTCTAGGAAGGGCTTAGGGGAATTCTAAGAGCTTAGTTTTGAGTATATGACTTGTCAGGAAGATTCTTAGCTCCTAAAATCCTTGTGGAAACTTGGCTTCCAAGCGGTCTTTGTGAGATTGGCCTCAACAAGTTATGGGACCACACGGGACCAAGTGGACCTGAGGTTAGGTCAAGGGAATGGGGTTGAGCAACCAATGATGTGCTTGACCTAATCAGAGAGGAGAAGGGAATCAAGGAAAGAATTTTCAATGAAAGGTAATGCAATGATCCCAGTCAGGTTTCTAGCCTTAAGGAAACCAAGGGCAAGAATCGATCTTTGAGCTGGGGCTTGTGATATCTCAAGATCCCATCGTCGGAATCTCATGAAATTTGGAGGGCTTGTTGAGGACACAACAACGCAGTTGTCGACCAAAAATCGAAGTGTTTGGATGGCTAGATTGTGAGATAATTGATGCCCTAGGTGACCTATGTAGGCTAGTTCTGGAAAAGAGGTGAAGCTGAAAGATATAAGCTTTAAGGCGATCATCTATGGAGGACTAGTGCCTAAACCTTTGGGGAGATTGGATTCAAGTACAATTATGACTATGGATATTGGATTTTCTATGTCAAGGAGTCCTCAAAGACAACTTCGCATAGCATTAGGGTAGCAGCAAAAGTAGCTTCAAAGACTTGATACTTCGTTTTGCAAAATAGATGGCTTATCAAGATGAATTTCAACGATGAGGCATCTCTAGGAACATTCACTCATTATACATGGCCCATACATAAGGCATCAGTATCTAGAAACAAAATTTCCACAACTTCGCATAAATGGATACAGTAAATTAGCCCTAATATAGCGAAATCCCAGCAACAATGTATATGACAAAAATAGAAAGAAAGAAAAGCATTAAATTGCACTTACATGTATTAAGAGTATATCCAACCATCAAGACTTTGCCAATCAGCTCCAAGACAAGAGAAAATGATCAAAACATCAAAATTCATTCCATGCTCCAAAAATTTCGTGCTTCAAGAAGGATAGTGAAGTTCTCTAACGAGATACAAGTCCAATCCAATCCATGATGCCAAAATGAAAACAAATCACTTGTATTTATACATTTCTAATGAGTTCGATTTAGCTAATTAGGCATGTTACCCATCACTTCGTGGGTGATATCCCTAGGAGAAAAAATTTCTCCATGATGGACCTCAGCCGGCAACCAGCAGTCCCTTGCAGCGTCTTACTAGCTCGTTGTGCCATTTCTCTGCTACCTAAGCCATCCATGTGGTCCCTCACCCATCTGTATTGATCGTATGTTTGAAGGTGGGCCTCTCGAAGCCAAAGGTATGTCTCGTCATTTCGTAATTGATTATTGGGTTTACTTATCATGGATACTTATGGGCATGGATTGATGGGGGGATCTGGCAGAAAGAGTGGGCTTAGTTTGTGCTCCTGTCCCCTTGATCTCTTTTGGGGGTTATCTTTGCACTTTAGTCCCGTGGGATCTCCTTTATTGACCATTTGGTTCTAGAGTGGTACTACTTGGGAAACCCCGACTTTGGGTGTGTCGTCCCGCTCCTTTATCCATATATATTACTCCCCTTCCACTCATTATACTCCTATTCATCATTTCTCCCACTTGGGTCCACATAGCCCCCATGGTTCCACATGGGGTCAACTTCCCTATCCCCTTGCCCCCACCTTGCGCCAGGCCTGGAATGATGCCCCGAAGGTTGAAACAACTAAAAGAAATCAAGAAAGCATAATTGGCCACACTTAACAGGAAATTGTACCACAAAATGCAAAAGATGGTCGAGACAAAAATAATTAGCACATGGGCAAGAGCCAAACCATGAGCTCTACCCCTTACCCATGGCCATCACGTTCCACATGCCCTAAATGGGTCTCCTAAAAGGTAAAAGGCACATAAAAAAGGGTGGAATAATCAAGGTCAGCACACCTCATGTATCACGAATGCTCCCTCTTACACATTATATACCCTGGTGTGGGCTTTCCCTTACCTGGCTTCCACTATGCCCCGATATATGGCCCAGGATTGTCCTCTCTTTCCCTACTCTGTTTCACTTATTTATCACTAGCCACCCCCATTCAAAGGATGTACCTTGGACCTACTATCCCCTTTAAGGGTTGAAACCACTTAATAAAGCACATGGCTAACCCCCTTTAGAGTATTGAGCCACTAGCACATGCCAAAGCCCACTAAGGAAGGGCATGCCATTGTGAAGTGTCCACTTTATTATCCATGATTTGTAAGCCCTTTAAACAATTATTCTAATGACTGGTTGTATTGGAAGCCTAAGGGACACATTGGATCTTATGCAGGATTACAAATGGTTTTTATTTGGGTTTGGTCTCCCTATACAAGATCCTAACCCCAGAGGGCTACATTGGCACATATAAGGTGTGCATAGAGAGTCATGGGCCTCCACAACAGCAGACAACACTCCACGTATCCTCATCGACCTTCAGAGACTACTAGCGATCCACTTTTGGGATGATGGTGATGTGCTTGGTAAATTATGCCCAGCAGGCCCCACAAGAGCCCCACACTCTTGGTAGGTGTCCCAGGACTTGTACAATGTCATGGTAGAGTTCATTCCATCACTCGAGCTCTTGCAGAGGATTTACAAGCATCTCCAATTCATATGGAGACCCACGGAATCATTTATGTGCCCCCACACCCACTGCAAGCAACACAGGTCTACTACTTGGAGAACAAGGGGCCACCCCCTTGTCCATCATATTCCGAGGAATTTATTCCTCATTATGGCACTTCAAGACATTACTAGGCCTTTGGAGGGCCCCACAAAATGTATACATTATTATTTGGCCCCCTATGAGGCCTATTTTCTCCATTTTGAACGAGTTTGGTGGGCTTGTCGCCAATAGGGGTGTTGTTATTTGCACATTATTTTATCATTAGGGGCTAATGTAGGCCCATAGGTTAATTCAAACTCCCTAGGAGGCTATATATTGATGTTAGATACATTCATTTGTATCATCACTTGAATTGGGATCTCTCTAATCATAGAGAATTTCGCATTTTTTCCCTTGGAGGACTTTTTTGGAGATGGATGAATTTTGATGTATGGATTTGGGCTATTTCTCTTGTCTTGGAGATTTGTCTTGCAACGAAATGTTGGTTGGATATACGCTATAACATTGTGAGTAATTCTTATTGTCATTATTCTTGTTGCTGCATACTGCTAAAATTAGGGCAAGTTGTTGCATGATTAGAGTATAGGATTGAGCATGTTTTAGCTAATTGAATGTATGGGCCAACGTTATATGAATGAAATGTCCTAGAGATTATTTATCTCGATAAACTTGCATCATTTTCTTGGAAGTATAAATGCTTGAAAGTCACTTTTCTTTTCTTTCTAACAACATTAGACGAAGTTGACTTTTCGGGCCTCCTTGATCAAGAAACCAAGTTATTACTCGTCATTATCCTTGACTCCATACCCCAAGTAGTTTAGGCACTGATCACTAAAAGGGTGGTCATCCTTTTCACCTTTTTACCCTTTTTTCACCATTTTTCCAGGTCTAGCTCGCAAAGGTCACCTAGGGCATCAATTTCTCGGGAATTGACCGAAGGAAAATTTTCGATCTCGTACAAGCTACTATGTTGGTGGGTCCCCTCTGTGTCCTCCGAATTTGAGGCCATTCTAATAGTGGAATTCTCGGGAATCTCAAGCTCTAGCTCTAAGATCGAATTTTTCCTAGGCATCCCCAACACGAGACCTCAATAGGATCAATTCAACCTTTAAAAGCAAATATTCTCGCTTGGTCCTTTCCCCTCACCTTGTCCAGGATAGGAGCATTATTGGTTGCTATATTCCATCCCCGAACCTGGATTGGGTCCACTTGGCCCCTTGTGGTCCCACTTCTCATCAAAGATTATTTGTCGAGAACGATTAGGGAATCCAAGTTTCCCAAGGATTATAAGGATTGAGAACCTCGTTTGTGAGCCTACTCCTTCTACCTCAACCCTCCAATCATCATCCCTTACCCCTAGTGGACCAACCCCCTTGCTTAAAGAGCAAGCAAGCTCCATTCTTCAATCCATCTTAGGGAAAGGATTTTTAGGGTCACTTTCCACCTATCCATTGACATATTCTTTACAGGTGATTCCTACACTCCGGGACTCCTCCCATCAGCAAAATTCCATAAAGAGCAGCGAGGCTTAGTCGTGGTGACAGTAGGCTAAGCCTCTGTCGATGCCCTTGGTCTAGCAGTTGCCCTATTAAGAACCCCTTTAGGTCCCCTGCTAGTTTGAGCGGTAACATTTCTAGCGTTGTTATCGGGGAGGAAACAGGTCTACCTCCCTAGTGAATCATTGAGGAATTGATTCATTGACGACATTCTCATTATTCCTCTGGTGACTCCATTCTATATAAAATCCCCTACTTTGCTTGAAGGAGACGATGTTCCTCCTTTGATTAGGGCTCCTGCAAGAAGGAAGCATGAAACATCACCCATTGGACCCGCTCTCTTTCCTGAGTTTGAAAGGGTCAATGATCCCACCACAAAAACGACAGATACTTCTGACAATGGCGAAAACAAGATGACCAAAAGTCAAAAGCATTTGGTTAGTGTGTTTTCTCCTTTGAAGATAAGTGATGACCCCAAACCATTACCTGAAAAATACAACCTATGGTTACCAAGATTGAAAGGAGATGCCACTATCAGCGCCCATGACTTTGTTGAGAAATTTTAATGGCAATTGTCCCCTAAAATGATCTTTGATGAAGATAGAATCATGATGTTTTTTGCTTTATCACTTGAGGGACAAGCTAGAGAATGGTACCTTAGTCTTCCTCCTGGGTGCATTGGTGACTCCGATGAGTTTGAGGACCTATTCATGAAAAGGTGGTTGCAATGCCTGAGGAACCTTCAACATTGAGAAGTTTTATCAGATATCAAGGGGAAGGGAAGACATCCAGGTATTCATTCAAAAGTTTGATAGGGTCATCCGAGACATTCCTGATCACCTAAAGCCCTCTGATGCCAACATCCTTGATAATTCTGTCAAAGTCGTTGGAGGTCACCTAACCTATGGATTGAGGGACAAGAAACCTTCCACATTGGCCGATGCTAAAGAAATGGCAATGCAAGTTGAAGAAAACCTTCGTATCTCAAAAATGAATGTTGATGACCTCCCTAAAGCCAAATCCGAGGCCAAAAAGGAGAAATCGAATGTTGATCATGAGGAAACCCTTTTGCCTATCCTCAAGAAGATGGAAAGGCTTACCGAGGAAGTCTATTCACGAGACCGAATTGTTATGAAGAAGATCACTGCTTTGGAGAAGGCCCAAAGATCAAATTACATTCCAAAGGGGAAGCCTTTTCCAAGGAAGCAAAGTGAGGAAGATAAACCCATCTCATCTCAAGTCCCAAATACCTTGGCTCCTACCAATGCAGTGGACCAAGATTCATCTTCCAAAGATGAGGCTAGTGAGAGTGACGAGAGTGATGATGATGAAGCAAATGAGCAGACCAATCTTGTCGAAATTGATATACTCAACATTTTGCTTGGAGGTTCATACACGCATCCTCCCATCAATGAGGTCATAGCCAAGCATGAGGAAAAGGAACCTAAGACCAATCTTGTCAAAGCTAATATACTCAACATTTTGCTTGGAGGTTCATACACGCATCCTCCCATCAATGAGGTCATAGCCAAGCATGAGGAAAAGGAACCTATTATAAATGTTGATGAGTGTAGCAGAAGATTCAACAGGATTCAATATTTACGAACAGAAAACAACAAAGATCTCGCAACCTCCAAGGAACCTAATAAAGAAGAATCTATCCCCAAACAGGATCCTCCCAGAAGTGTCCCTTCCAAAGACCCTCCTAAAGAGCAAGCCCTTTCAAGGGGTCCTCCGAAAAAGGACTCCCAAACTAGAGTTGAACCTATAAAGGGCCCTCCAAAAGAGGGAAACGCCAAAAGGAAAGAGAAAGGGAAGCATGTTGGGCTTCATATTAACATGGATATTCCTATTGGGAAGCTGACTGTATCTGTTCCTTTGAAGGAGATTGCCAAACTTCCTGAACAACAACAGCAAATTAAGTAGTCCTTGGGTTTTGAAGAGGAAGAATTACCTGAAGACTTGCAAAACATTCATATTCCTGAACGTAACGCTGGACACAAACCTTTCACACTCACCTTGGATATTAATGACCTTTATCTCCATAATTGTATGCTTGAATCAGGGGCTTTTGCGAACATCATGCCTTTAGTTGTCATGACGCAGTTAGGTCTTAGCATCACCCGGTCGTACAAGAAAGTCTGTGAATTCAACTCCAAACCTGTGGAAGTGGAAGGTCTCATCAAAGACCTTAAGGTATCTTTGGCTAGGAACCCTGACATATCTCTTCTCATGAATATTGTTGACATTGATATTTCCGATGTGTGGGGGATGTTGTTATCTAAGAAATGGGGAGCCACTGTTGGGGGCATGTTCAAATGGACTTATCATACGCTACCATCCCTCAATTCGATGGGACCCCTTTCATCCTCCAAAGAGAACCCACATACCTATCTCATGTGATTGAGCCCGGGCCCTATTATGAAGCACATAACATTAAGAAGCCTTCTCCCATTCTCCCTTCACAAGAGGTTTGTATCCTTAAAAGGCCAAGTCACAAAACAACTAAAAAGTGGAAACCAAAGAAGGAATACAAATTAAGGGACTTGGTCTTAGTGGACAAAGAATTGGTTCCCATAAAGATTCATGGGAAAGTTGGGGATGACTATTACTACATTGCCAAACTTAAAAACAAGCTTAGGCCTTAACCGGTCAAAATGAGTCAGATCACTCCTTTCCTTGATACTTGATGATCGTATTATATGCATGTTAGGATAGGATGCATCGCATGATGATTTTTGCATTAGAACTAACTGCATATGATATTTCTCATGATAGATTAGATGCACTTAGATTAAAATTTTCATATTTTATTACTCGTTGGTTTTATGTGCTAACATTAAGCATAGGTGATCATAAGACACCGAGGAAAACATGCTACCCTGTGGTTTTGATCTTTGACATGTGTAGATAGCAGGTCTACGGAGACAGAGAGATTGTTGGAGTTCTCGTGACCTCTCGTTCGAGTAGCCTCGCCCACTTTTTTGAGAGATCACGTCCCAGTTGGAGCCAGATGTTACCCACCAATTCATGGGTGATATCCCTAGGAGAAATTTTTTCTCCATGATGGACCTCAGCCGACAGCCAGCAACCCCTTGCAGCATCTTACTAGCTCGTTGTGCCATTTCTCTGCTACCTGAGCCATCCATGTGGTCCCTCACCCATATGTATTGATCGTGTGTTTCAAGGTGGGCCTCCCAAAGCCAAAGGTATGTCTCGTCATTTGGTAATTGATTATTGGGTTTAGTTATCATGGATACTTATTGGCATGGATTGATGGGGGGATTTGGCGGAAAGAGTGGGCTTAGTCTGTGCTCCTGTCCCCTTAATCTCTTTTGTGTGTTACCTTTGCACTTTAGTCTCATACGATCTCCTTTATTGACCATTTGGTTCTATGGTGGTACTACTTCGTAAACCCCGACTTTGGGTGCGTCATCCCACTCTTTTATCCGTATATATTACTCCCCTTCCACTCATTATACTCCTATTCATCATTTCTCCCACCTGGGTCCACATAGCCCCCATAGGTCCACATGGGTTCAGCTTCCCTATCCCCTTGACCCCACCTTGGGTCATGCCTGGAATGATGCCCCAGAAGTTGAAGCAACTAAAAGAAAAATAAAAAGTATAACTGGCCACATTTAACAGGAAATTGTACCACAAAAAGCAAAAGATGGACGGGACAAAAATAATTAGCACATGGGCAAAAGCCAAAGCATGAGCTCTGCTACTTACCCATGGCCATCACCCTGGTTCCATAGGACCTAAATGAGCCTCCTTTATCATACAGGAACCCATGATTGTCCCAACCCCCTAGAGGGCAATGACTGCCCTACCTTAAAGGGGTAATTGTTGAGATGTTGAGTGTTGGGGTCAAGGTTGTGGGGAAGCTTCTCCCCCCTCTCGAACCCGCTCCCAATTCGCGCTCCGAGCGAGAGCGTTTTGGGAGCGCTCGGAAGCGTGCTCTCGAAAACGCTCCCTGTTTTCAGGGAGCGTTTTAGGGAGCGTTTAGGGAGCGCCTTAAGGAGCATTTTAGGGAGCGTTTTTTTAGGGAGGGAGCATTTTAGGGAGCCTTTTTTTAGGGAGGGAGCGTTTTAGGGAGCATTTTTTTTAGGGATGGAGCATTTTCGAGAGTGTTTTTTTACGGAGGGAGCATTTTCGGGAGCGTTTTTTTTACTTAAAGACTTGGTCCTAAATGAAATTACTTGCTCTCCATTTGCTTAAAGCATCCATTTGCCAACCTAACTATATTGTCAATATAATTTGTGTATCAACTATTTTTTAACATATTATGATACAATTCCATTTGGTAATGGCCATTATTTTATTGTAAACCCAGGAAAGGTACGTCTTTTAACAATCTTGAGACAAAATTTCCTCCCATAAAGTGGAATGGATTTTTTTCAAACTAGTTGAAAAGCATACGTCATATTCCTTTTATGCAAGGATCAACTGCCAAGATATGAGTAAAGGCTAATTTTCATTAAGGAATAAAAACAAAAGCTTATCTTTAAGACTCATTGTGTTGTAGTTATTATAAGCAGAATATATGACCCTTTGAAACTCAGTATTTAATTCAACAACAATTTCTCTCCACTATAAAAACTTAAAAGGGCCTAAATATTATGAAATCATTCTTTGTACTATTGTTAATGCCTTACACCTACTCCTTTCTTACATTGAAACCAAGTTGACAGTCCTTTGCAATCAAGATATGCCATCTTATTGGAGACAGTGATGGATGACTGAAATATTTGTTGATGTTTCATGAATGCCTCTACCCTTTTAGGTCATGGCCATATTGCTTGCATGAGATGGGGGCTTGTATATTTTCCCATCTACTGTTTCTTAGAGATTTTTTGACCTTAATGGCAAAGTGGGTAACCAGTTGATGAAAATGCAATTGCTTAAACTTTGGATAATTAATGATATGCCTTCTAGGTTGAATTTCTCATTTCCTTAAAAGAAATTAATGTATTCCTTAGCAACACATTCTACGTGTTCTCCACCTGTTGGACATGACGAATACCTAAGCATTCAGCTAAAGTGCAGATCCCATTCTCCCCCTGGGGACTCACTTACGGCTCTAAGATCTTAACTCCACTATATTTTATTAGGCAAGATCCCATTTTTTTTCTTAAATGGCCATCACATAAAAAAGCATGTGGCTTTTTGCACAATGATATCAAAATCAAAGCCCCAGTTTACGCTGCCTAATGTGACCCCAACATTACAATATCTTACCGTATCTTTTAAGATGATATTCTATTAGATGTGTTCCAAAAACTAGATGTATCATGTGATTTTCTCAATATGTGTTCAGTGTTTATTAATACGCCATCGTTTTTAAGATTTTTAAATCTTTACAACCATCTAGATTTCTATGGTTGACAATTTTCACATTATTTCATCCAAGACACCATAGGTTAGGGCTTTTTCATTTTCTTCTAGGTTACATCTTGGGAATTTGTGTAAATATTTTATTGGATCATTATCTTTAAGTGGTTGTCTGACATAAAGTATCTTCTCTTCATTCTTACATCTTTACAAATACCCTTTAACGTTTCTAGAGAAATTATTCTTCATTCTTACATCTTTACAAATACCCTTTAACATTTCTAGAGAAATTATGCACATTTTTTAATTATATTTTCTAAGGGAAGACAATGTCAACAAGCATTAAGGCCAAGCCTTAGAAGACTACCATTACCACGATCTGCTCAAATTTAAAAAATTAGACATTTCTCGTGGCAAGAGGGCAAACAATAGATAAAATAGATTTACTAGTCTTTTCCAGCTTCTAGTAGTTTTTAACTTTTTATAACTGTTGAAACTTGACTATTTCATATTTAATTTGATATTTTATG
Source organism: Pinus albicaulis (assembly GCA_034641835.2). Taxonomy (NCBI): domain Eukaryota; kingdom Viridiplantae; phylum Streptophyta; class Pinopsida; order Pinales; family Pinaceae; genus Pinus; species Pinus albicaulis. The sequence goes on from CM076580.1 coordinate 1,431,482,342, forward strand.
TAAACAATATATGACAATTTAAGTTTGAAGTTTGAAACTTTGAAGTTGGCAGTTATAAGTTTATAACTCATTATGAATTATGAATATGATGCTTCATGAAATTTGAAAGTTGTTTCATTTCGTTTCATTTTATAACATTTCATTTCATGTTAAATATTCTTTTTTGTAAATGTTACACTTACATTGACTTTATTAAAGTCACTTTAAAATTAGACTTTAGTAACTTTATCACTTAAAGTCACTTTTAAATTAGACTTTAGTAACTTTATCACTTAAAGTCACTTTTAAATTAGATTTGACTTTATAAAAAATTATAAAGTCACTTTAGGAGAAAAATTAAATTCTTTTGGACACTTTTCCCTAGGCCAAAGATCAAAGCCTTAGGGAACCACCTGTCCTCCGGTAACCAAATTTCAACATATGTGTGGTACAATATGGTCCTTGATACTGTCCATTATCAGCCGCTTGGCATGCCCAGCAGCTTCTCTATGCTTCCATAGGAGATCCGCATCTGTCGATGTGGCCAGGGACTGCTCAACATGGTCTCTTAGACCATATGCCTCTAGGACAATCAAGGTCCTAGCTTTCCATACCGAAAAGTTTGAGAGGCCCTCTAGCCTATCCTGATCACGCAGTCCATGAGGAGCCATCTGCTCAGAATGTGTCGGAGCTCCTCTTCTCTATGCTAGAGATCTTGGATCTAGGGTCCTTTTCGAACTGGGAACCCTCTGCTCCCTTTGACACTTGATTTCCCTCCTTGGAAATCTACCAAATCAACTATGATTCCGCTTCTTCTTTGATACTCTGACCAAACTGCAAGTTTCCTTTGGCAAAAAACTCTCTGAGAAGCTGATCTCTTCCAGAACTTTGTCACTTGTGCTAAGGTTAAAAATCTGAAAACTTCAGAAGTTTAACCCCGCCAGCTCTTCTGAATTTATGCAACTTTTTTGTAGACTTTTTTTGGATCTGACAGAATCAGATCTGAATCACACTAGCTAGCTTCAGACACAACCAACGTTGTTTCTGAGCTGCCTCTGCACAGTACAGCGCTGGACAGCGTCACCCTTTCCTCTGCGTGAATCTCCTCCTGAAAACTGTGTTGTCCCTTCAGATTTGCTTTTTTGCTGCCTTTCTAGGCCTTTTACGCGGCTAGATCCTTGAATGCTTCGGTGACGTGACCCTTCTAGATCATGATTACTCGATACCAAGAAATTTACGAATCTTAATTCTTATGCGAAATTATTTACGTTAATTGATGGAGCTTCTCTAACATACAAATTATCGCTTAATAAATTCAAGTTAACATCAAAGCAAAACACATAACAGAACTCTACCAATTCAGATCTAGAATAAGCACATACACACATAGACACAGTAACACAGTTATTTCTGGACAAACTGTCCCCGGAAAAACCCAATTTGGGAAAACCGGTCTCTGGCTGTTGGAGGGCTCTATTATTAAGAATATTTCTAAATACACAACTCTGGGTTCCAAATCTGGAAAACCCTACAGAGAAAGCTCTAGATTTGCAGCACCTGGCTGATCTAAGACCAACAATACTGACTAATTCACACCCTCAAACAAGATTTACAGAACTCAACCAGATCTAGGCCTAGAAACCCCAGATCTACCTCTGAAAGACACAGTGTCAGGCTCTGAAGCCCCTGCTAGGCTCTGCGTCAGCGTTGGATGGCCTCCAAATGCTCAGCGTTGTCACTGGAAGGGACTGCGTTACCCCAGACTGGGTGACGTAGTCACTACGGCCTTACAAGTGCTTCGTAACCCCGCTGGGGTTTCTGTAAATCACGTTTTCCTTGTTACGGTGGCTGTCGCTGTTTGTGCAACTGCTGCTGTTGCCTTCCTCTGCGTTGTCTTTCCTGATCTCTTCTCTGCTTCTCGTGCATTCTAGACCCCGGGATCAAATCATCCCCTTGGTCTAAATTCCCCTCTCTGCAACTGAAACACTTGAGAATTCTTAGCAACCCCACCCTAGAATCTCAGCTTAGCTTCAGTGCTCTGCCTCTGTGTGTCTTACAAATGACCCCAAGCCTTTCCTTTATACTTTTCTCGTTGACAAATCAACGACCAAGATTAAATCTTTAATCAATGGCTAAGATTAAAAGAAAGCTTGATCCGTGTGACTTAAGACAATTTCGTCACATCTTTAATTAAATTCACTTTAATTATTTTATTTTCCTAAGCTTTAACTTAGGAAATACATTAAAATAATTAATTAATTTAATATCTCCTAAACCAGATGAAATTTCCCAAATCCATTTCTGGGTCTTGTAGATCGGGTGAACTCTAGTCCTTCCTCAAAATTTGGGACCTAGAGCACAACTGATGCTACCCCAAATACACAAAATCTCAACACTCCCTCTTAGGGAAAGGGTTCTTAGGGTCACTTTCCACCTATCCATTGACATATACTTTACGGGTGATTCCTACACCTACGTTTTGACTCCATGTAGTCCAAGTAAATGGCGAAGTCTTAGCGAAAAGGTAGTGATAGCTTGCAGCTAAGCCTTCGTCGTTTACTTTATTAGGAACCCCTTTTAGATTAAGCTGCTAGTTTGAGCATTAACAAGGCCACTTGGCCTAAAATAAAATAATGTAACAAATAACTAACTTTTGGTGACAAGCCCACCAAACTAGCTCATAAACAAAAGAATAAGCTTCTCAAGAGGTCGAATTATCAATAGTACACGGTGTTGGGCCTTAGAGGAGGCTTGATGAAGTCCATACATGCTATAATGTGAAATAGGACTCCCAAAAGTAGTGGACAAGGGGTTGGCCCGTTGTTCTCCAAATAATAAACCTGTGGTGCTCCTAATGGGTGTGTGGGCGCCACAAATCAATAGAAACTAGAATATAAGAAGAAAGTCAAGATGTGAAGGTGACTATGGAACCAAATATGAATCAAATGAATTCAATGACTTTTGCAGAGACGATAGCATAAAGAGGGAGACAACTGTTCCATACACTCATGAGAAAAATGGAGTTGTTGAAAGGAAGAATCGAACAATCATGGAAGCCATCTGTGCCATACTCCATGATCAAGGTCTATTGAAGTTCTTATGGGGAGAAGTTGCCAACACTGCCATATATGTTCAAAATAGGAGCCCACATCAAGCATTGGATTTCAAGACACCCGAAGAGATCTTCACTGGTAAGAAACTTGATGTTTCTCATTTTTGAATATTTGGTTGTCCCGTGTATTTTCATGCGCCTAAAGAGGAAAAAAAACAAGTTAGAAGCATTTGGGAAGAAAGGTATATTTGTTGGCTACAGCGAAAATTCAAAGGCATATAAAATCTATGTGCCTGGTCAAAGAGATGTGGAAGTAAGCCATGATGTCACCTTCGATGAAGATACTGCCCTTGGGAACGCCAAAAATCTCACTATCCCAAGGAAGGATGATGATGCTCCATCATGGAAGCCACTCATGCCATGCTCCATGATCATGGAAGCCACCTATTCCATGCTCCATGACCAAGGCCTACCGAAGTTCCTATGGGGAGAAGCTGTCAACACTGTTGTATATGTTCAAAATAGGGGCCCACATCAACCATTGGTTTTCAAGGCACTCAAAGAATTTTTCACTGGTAAGAAACCTAATGTTTCTCATTTTAGAATATTTGGTTGTCCCGTGTATTTTCATGTGCCTAAAGAGAAAAGCAACAAGTTAGAAGCATCTGGGAAGAAAGGTATATTTGTGGGCTACAGTGAAAATTCAAAGGCATATAGAATCTATGTGCCTGTCAAAGCGAAGTGAAAATAAGCCATGATGTCACTTTCGATGAAGATTCCCTTGGGAAAGCCAGAGATCTCCCTATCCCAAGGAAGGAAAATGATGATGTTGTAGGAAAGCAGGACGAACCTCCGACAGATGAACCGATGCCCAATGTTGAAGGCTCGATGGATCCCATTGATCCACCTCCTGGTGATCCCTCTACCTCAAGGAAAAGACCTTTGCGGCTCAAAGATGCTGAAAGACGTATTGCTCCAAGAGGGACATTTTGTGAAATTAAGAAGCCAAACAGGTATCAATGGTACTTAGCTGCTATGAGTACTATTGTTCAATCTGAGCCATGTACGTTCAAAGAAGCAGTAAAATATCAAGTATGGAAGGATGCAATAAATGAATAGTATGAATCTATCATGAAGAATGATGTATAGGATGTAGTTCCTAGACCCAAGGACAAGTCCATAGTCAACTCAAAATGGCTATACAAAATTAAACATGGAGTTGATGGGAGTGCTGAAAAATATAAGGCCAAGTTTGTTGCTCAAAGCTTCTCTCAAAAGAAAGGAGTGGACTATGACGAGATATTTGCACCGGTTCACGGATACCCACTATCTGATCTATTATTGCTTCCGTTGCCTCTCAAGGATGGAGCCTCCATCAAATGGACGTTAAGATTGCTTTCTTGCATGGCTCGCTTAAGGAGAAAGTCTATTTGGAACAACCTCAAGGGTTCGAAGTACAAGATCGAAGGACACATGTATGCAGGTTGACGAAAGCCCTCTATGGGTTGAAGCAAGCCCCTAGGGCTTAGTATGAGAGGATTGATAGCTATCTTATGAAACTGGAACTTACAAGGAGCAATGTTGATCTTAACCTATACTTCAAGGTTGAAAAGGACATGCCTCTCATTTTGGTCCTTCATGTAGATGATCTCTTTCTGACAGGTGCAGACCCTCTCATTTATCAAGGCAAGTAGGAGTCGGCTTCCGAGTTCGAGATGGACCTAGGTCTGATGCACTGCTTCCTAGGCCTGTCTTGCAAAAGTTAGGTGAGCTTTTCCTTTCTCAAGGAAAATACATTGTGAAGTTGCTCGAGAGATGTGGAATGGTGGATTGCAAGTCTGTGTCTAATCTGATGGAACTCAACTTCAAGAAGCTATGTGGAAGTGTTGCTGGGCCCGAATTGGCAAACCCTTCTGAATATAGACCACTTGTGGGAGGGTTGATGTTCTTGGTAAACTCTCGTCCATACATATGCTTCGTTGTGAATACATTGAGTCAATTTATGGTCGAGCCTCATTAGATACATTGGATTGTTGCTAAGAATCTCCTGAGATATCTCTGTGGAACAATCAACTATGGACTAAGATACATTGTCAGGAATTTGTGGCTACATGGGTATACTAATGTTGATTGTGCTGGCAGTGTGGTAGATCAAAAAAGCCGACTAGATGTTGCTTCTCATTGGCATCTGCTTCAATTTCTTGAATGAGCAAGAAGCACAAATCAGTTGCTCTAAGCACCATAGAGACCGATTACATTGCAGCTAGTATGGCCTGTTGTGAGGCTGTTTGGTTGAGGAAGCTCTTTAGTGAGTTATTTGAGCACGTTTTGGATATCACCGTGAACTTCTACGATAACCAGAGTGGGATTTGCCTTTCAGAGAATTCGTGTTCCATGACCGCTCCAAGCACACTGATATTAGCTACCACTTTATCTAGGATATGGTACAATGGGGAGCAATAAGGCTCCAACACATCAGGGTTGATGAGCAGGTTGCAGACACCCTTACTAATCCCTTGGGGAAGGTCAAATTCTTAACCTTTCGAGAGAAACTTGGAGTCGTGGAAAAACCCCCCCATGAGGGTCCCGCTTGAGTTGAACATTGAGCTCTGGGAGCTCCTGTGCGCTTGGGGTACTTCTTGAAGCTATGAGCGACCATAGGGTGAGTGGTTCACCTTCCCCTATAGGTACATTGTGCACAGGGTGAGTGGTTCACCTTCCCCTGTGATACCCCATGATGGTTGACATGTGTGTAGGGTAAGTAGTTCACCTTCCCCTATAGGTACGTTGTGAACAGGGTGAGTGGTTCACCTTCCCCTGTGATACCCCATGATGGTTGACATGTGTGTAGGGTGAGTAGTTCACCTTCCCCTACGAGACACACGTGTGCAAGGTGAGTGGTTCACCTTCACCTACAATTGATATATGCATAGGATGAGCAAATCGAATCCCAGGGTAGAGAGCATGAGACACTTGTGCGAATCAAAATCCTCCTTTTGCCCAACATATTTCCCTTGTGAAGAACTCGAGCTGCCAAGTGGAGGAGGTATTGGTGAATGAGGGAATGAACTCCCAATCAAATCTCATCAAGCCAATCAAAGAGATGACACCTCTCAAAGTTGCTCCCAATTTACCATGCGTAGAGTTGCCAATCAAGGAATGCATGGGCCTTTCTTGGTGATGTGTGGTACTTGAGGTGAAGTGGTATTGCCATGTGTGAGGGATAGTAGAGTTGGAGTGGAGACAAGACTCCACTAAACTCTCAAATAAAAAATCCACCAAATATTCTCCAACATGCAAGATATCCCACAAATTTTCGATTTGCCAAGTCACTAAATCGAACTCCACAAGTGTAGCAAAAAACTCGATTTTTACATGTGCTCAATCTCTTGATGGTGTCATGTGCCAAATCACTATTTAACTGTCTCTTGACTTGCTCTTTGACTTGAGATAATTTCCAAGTTATTTCCATGTCATTTTGTCACATAGAGTTCTCTTATTTTTCTCCATTTATTTATTTTTGGGCTATTTTATTGCCACATTTTCCCCTAGACTTAGGAAAAGTGAGTTTTGGGGGTTTATAATTCATTTTTACCCCTCAAAGTGTGTTTTAGTAGATAGTTGAGGAGAGGTGTAATTTTGAGCACACAATACCCATACAACTTCTCTAGACATCACTTATTACAATTTACAATAAGAATTTATTAAAATTTTCGTCTTGCAGGAAATTTAAAATATTTTAAAAATGACCCCTAGACCTAATCAAATTTCGTGAAACTTTACGAGTGATCTAGTATGGTAATATACAATGAGTTTAGACACTAGGGCTCACCCAAGGCCTTGCCATCAAGCCACACTACGACTTTGGAGTTATAACTGGGAGAAAAAACTCAATTAATGATTAAGTGTTGAAAAAGTACCAATAATTAACAAAGAAAAAAAAACTCCCCATAGTAAACTCACTTGATGACAATGTCCCAAGTTAACTAGGCCTGTTACATGACTCAATTCATCATACTAGCATCACTTTACATCATCCCCATAGGACTTGCAGGATCTAAGTACGATATAGAAAAAGATGAGAAGAAGAAGATAGAACTTAGAAGCTCTAGCTATTTCTGAACTCTGATGGTACATGAATCCTCCGACATATCCTTGGGCATGGAGTCTTCAATTCTTCAAGTATACTTCAGTGGCCAACAAAACCATATACTCAAAGATTTGTTTCTTTCCTTTGCTGGTTGGAAATCCTTCAGAAATACTCTTAAATTCTGTTTTAGATCTGAATGTGGTATTTAAAAAGATCTTACATACAGATTTGAACTTGAACTTGAAGACTTTAGGCCTAAACACCCTAGACGTCATGCATAGTTTACTCTAGTTTCTACTTATTTTATCTTTTGTTTAAGGGTATTTAATAAGTTGATTTAAATTTGGAATTTATCTTGGAATAACATCTTAAAATCAGACCTTAGATCAGCTTGCATGTTCATTTACCAAATCTACTTCTTCTTGGTGAATATCTAAATTGATTTGCTAGATTCAAGGCCTAGTTTGCAATTGTTGTATCTTGACAAGAGGGTTGTCCATAGATCTTTCCTAAGCCTGAAATTTTTGCAATAAATGTTCTTAAAACAGATTTAGAATAAGATCGTTTATCTTTCATAAGTGAGTGTGTCAAATTCCATTGGATAACTCTAGCTTACTTGCTTTTATCTAGACCTGTGTTGTAATAATCAATTGACCATAAAGGCTTGTTGTCACTCAGATTAAACAGGCACCACGACAACGGCTCAGGGCGGGAGTTGTCACTTTGATCCCTGCCCACTCCGTTCTAGCTATCTCCCAACATCAGGATATTGGGGGTAGTCCCTATGGAAATGAAATGATGGAAGACAAGTTGGGAACCAACTTGTTCGGGAGACACAGTTGAGTGGCCTAGCTACTTGGTTAATTTAGGCAAGATTTAAGGATTTGATTAGATTTAGAAATGAGACCAGTGCCTTATGGAGTCAAAACTCTTGCTTGTTACAAATCAAGACCAAGTAACCGGAAGGACAACCATCGCTTAAATGAGTTACTAACCTATATGCGATGTGAATCCTAAGATCTAGGTGTAATGCAAGGATCTTGGTTACTTTTGAGTTATATGTCTAGTCTAAATGGAACCTCCCTCTTAACGGTTTTGAGACCAGTCTTTAAAGTAGATTGTGGGATGGAAGCCAACGGGAAGCAAGCATATGCTTGATTAACGATACCTACCCCTATGTTCCAACCATCTAGTGCCTCCAGCATTGCAGAGACTGTGGCTCTTATGACTGCAAGGTCATTGTGTTAACCACTAAAAAGGGGCTAAATCCCTCAAGCTAGATGAGAAAGGGTTGTCCTATGAGCCTATCAACAAAGCTTATGCTTGGAGGTAAGTTATTAGTGCAAGTTAAGCCTAGAATGCTTATGCAATGATTATGAATGAGATAATTAGTTTAAGATTTGCTTAAGTACTTTAAGTTATGATGAATCTTTAAAGACAAGAGTACTTATAAATCAAATGCAATCTTACAACCAAGAAAGTGTCAATAACTTAGTGCCAATGTCAGATTCACAAGATGCCAATTACTCAAAATATTCTAATGATAACAATCAACAATCTTATGCCAACAATAATGCCAGGATTATGCTCTTAGATAATGCCAATATTGAAAGATGCTCAATTAGAATAAAAATTAAGATGCCAATTTCTCAAGATAGACAATAAATTTACCAAAGCTTCTTAAATTTATGAAATAGCTCAAGATGATGAACTTAACTTAGAGCAAATGTTTCAACCACAGTGTCAATTAGATCTTAATTCCAAAGTGACTTTGACAATCAATAAGATTAGAAGATTTCGAGCTTAGATGTTTGAATGATTTTAGTGCCAAGTTAACAAATTTTCAAATCTAACACAAGACAAGCAATTGTTAAAACTTAACAACATAAACCACCAATAGCCAATTTCATCATGAAAAAACCACTTATGATGAAGTATTGGACAGCAATGAATATGTCACTTCAAACAAAGAAATTTCCAAGCATATGAAACATGAAATGACCAATGAGTAGCATAATGATTTTCCAATGTAGATTTATGAGTTTTAACCAACTTAAGATGCAATATTCAATGTGTATCATATCTGAAATCACTTATTACGGCAATGAGAAAATTATGCAAACAGTGAGATACTAGTAACTTATGCCAAAATATGCCCAAAACTCTCTATATGTTGAAACAACTTTACCAATGAGCAATTATGTGTTTTTAGGCCTTCTTAAGATGTGTTATTCAGAAAATATCATATATGATCTATTCAGTTATGCAGAGATATTCTAGCAAATAAACAAATAGATCTAGGCTAGATATTAAATACCCTATGGGCCTACATTAGCCCCTAAACATAAAATAATGTGCAAATTAACTAAATTTTGGTGACAACCCACCAAACTAGCTCACAAATGAAAAAGTAAGCCTCTCAGGAGGTCAAATAATAATCTATGCATGTCGTGGGGCCCTCCAAGAGGCCTAATGAGGTCCATAAGTGCCATAATAATGATAAAACCCTGAAAAGGTGACGGACAAGGGGGTGGCCCCTTGATCTCCAAATAGTAAACCTATGGTGCTCCTCGTGGGTGTGGGGGCACACCAATGACCTTATGGGTCTCCATATGAATCGAAGATGCCTATAGACCATTTGTGAGGGCTCAAATGATGAAATGAATGTTTCCATGTCATCGTACAAGTCATAGGACACCTGCCAAGTTTGTGGTGCACCTGTGGAGCCAATTGGGCATAGTGTACCAAATGTATCTTCCTCGTCCAAAAGGTGGATCTCTAGTAATCTCTGAACATCTGTGGAGATCCATGGAGTGTTGTCTACTACTATGGAGGCCCATGGCTCTCTACACACACCCTATATGTGCCAATGTAGCCCTCTAGAGGGTTAGGACCCCATATAGGGAGATCAAACCCAAACGGACACCATCTACAATCCTGCATAAGATCTAATGCGTCCCCTAGTCTTCTAGTACAACAAGTCATTAAAGAAATCGTGTAAAAGAGCTTACAAACCATAGACAACAAGTGGACACTTCATAATGGCATACCCTTCCATAGTGGGTTTTGGCATGTGCTAATGTCTTCAAGCTCCCTAGGTACCTTATTAGGTGGTTTCTACCTTTAGAGGGGATAGTATGTCCAAGGTACATCCCTCAAATGGTGGTGGCATGTGATAAAGAGGTGAAATGGAATGGGGGATGAGAGGGGCAATCCTAGGCCACATATCGAGGCACAAGGGTAGCTAGAGAAAGGGAAGCCCACACCTGGGTGTATACTGTGTAAGAGGGAGCAATCGTGGTACATGAGGTGCCCCAACCTTGATTTTTCCACCCTTATTTATATGTCTTTTGTCTTTTATGGTTTTTCTTTGGTTAATTGTTCGAGGATCAAGGGCAAGAGCCCTGATATGTAATATATAGCAGTGATTACCCCCCTTTTGGTAAGGTGTTTTATTTCCCTCTAGGGGTTGGGACAATCATGGGTTCCCAAATGATAAAGGAGGTTCATCTAGGGCCTATGGAACTAGGGTGATGGCCATGGGTATGGGGTAGAGCTCATGTATTGGCTTTTGCCCACGTGCTAATTATGTTTGTCCCAGCCATCTTTTGCATTTTGTGGTACATTTTCCTGTTGAATGTGGCCATTTATGCTTTTACTTTTCTTTTTTAGCTACTTCAACTTTTGAGGCATCGTGTGCTCTAGCCCTGAAATTTTGTGGAGGGGCTAAGACACACAAGACCTCCAAAACCCAGAAAGCATTTGGAGAAATTTCATCTGGTGTGTGACATTAAAATAACTTTTTTTTAACGAGGACCCTAAGTCTAACTTAGGAAATTATAAAAAATAAAGTGAATTAATTAAACACATGTGATGAAATGTTCTAAGTGACGCGGATCAAGCAGTCTTTTAATCTCAGTCGTCGATAAAAGATTAAATCACGGTCGTTGATATGTCAATGAGAAAAGTATAAAGGAAAGGATTTGGGTGGGTCGAAGACACACACACGGAGGAAATGATCTATATATGTGTAGGCTGCTAGTTGTGTTTACTTCGGTATTTTCTGAATATTTTCTGAAAATAACTTGTATAATTAAATCACCAGTAGGAGAAGTAAATCAAGATACTGCAGTAGGATTTCTATAATGTTGTATTCAGATATTTTCACAGTAATCACTGTTGTATCTGAGACATCATGCTCTTATCCTTAAGCCTCGAGCAGTTAATTAAAGAAAATTCATAAAAGGCAAAAAGCACATAAATAAGGGTGAAAAAATCAAGGTTAGGACACCCCATGTACCACAACTGCTCCCTCTTACATATTATATACCCTGGTGTGGGCTTCCCCTTATCTGGCTGCCCCTATGCCCCAATATATGGCCCGAGATTGCCCCTCTCATTCCCTACTCTGTTTCACTTATTTATCACTAGCCACCGCCATTCAAAGGATGTACCTTGGAACTATTATCCCCTTTAAGGGTTGAAACCACTTAATAAGGTACATGGCTAACCCCCTTTAGAGTATGGAGACACTAGCACATGCCAAAGCCCGCTACGGAAGGGCATACCATTGTGAAGTGTCTACTTTGTTATCCATGATTTGTAAGCCCTTTACACGATTATTCTAATGATTGGTTGTACTGGAAGCCTAGGGTACAAATTGGATCTTATGCAGGATTACAGATGGTTTCCATTTGGGTTTGGTCTCCCTATACGAGATCCTAACCCCAGAGGGCTATATTGGCACATATAGGGAATGCACAGAGAGCCATGGGCCTCCGCAGCAGCAAACAGCACTCCACGGATCCTCATTGACCTTCAAAGACTACTAGCGATCAAATTTTGGGATGATGGTGATGTGCTTGGTAAACTCTGCCCAGCAGGCCCCACAAGAGCCCCACACTCTTGGCAGGTGTCCCAGGACGTGTCGGATGTCATGGCAGCGTTAATTCCATCACTCGAGCCCTTGCAGAGGATTTACGGGCATCTTTGATTCATATGGAAACCCATGGGCTCATTTATGTGCCCCCACAGCCATTGCAAGCACCACAAGTCTACTACTTCGAGAAAAAGGGACCACCCCCTTGTCCATCATATTCCAAGGAATTTATTCCTCATTATGGAAGTTCAGGACATTACTAGGCCTTTGGAGGGCCCCACGACATGTATAAATTATTATTTGGCCCCATGTGAGGCCTATTTTTTTCCATTTTGAACTAGTTTGATGGGCTTGTCACCAATAGGAGTGTTATTTGCACATTATTTTATCATTAGGGGCTAATGTAGGCCCATAGGCTAATTCAAACTCCCTAGGAGGCTATATATTGATGTTAGATACATTCATTTGTATCATCACTTGAATTGGGATCTCTCTAATCATAGAGAATTTCGCATTTTTTCCCTTGGAGGACTTTTTTGGCAATGGATGAATTTCGATGTATGGATTTAGGCTATTTCTCTTGTCTTGGAGCTTTGTCTTGCAAAGAAATGGATATGGTCTATAACATTGTGATTAATTCTTATTATCGTTATTCTTGTTGCTGAATACTGCTAAAATTAGGACTAATTGCTGCATGATTAAAGTATATAATTGAGCATAGTTTAGCTAATTGAATCTCGATAAGATTGCATCATTTTCTTGGAAGTATAGATGCTTGAAAGTCACTTTTCTTTTATTTCTAACAACATTGGACGAAGCTGACTTTCCGGGCCTCCTTGATCAAGAAACCAAGTTCTTACTCATCATTATCCTTGACTCCATATCCCAAGTGGTTTAGGCACTTATCCCTAAAAGGGTGGTCATCATTTTCACCTTTTTTACCCTTTTCTCACCATTTTTCCAAGTCTAGCCCGCAACGTTCACCTAGGGCATCAATTTCTCGAGAACTGACCGAAGGAAAATTTTCAATCTCCTACAAGCTACTACGTTGGTGGGTCCCGTCCCTCTCCTCTGAATTTGAGGCCATTGTAACAGTGGAATCCTCGAGAATCGCAAGTAGTAGCTCTAAGATCGAATTTTTCCTAGGCATCCCCAAGGCTAGACCTCAACAGGATCAATTCAACCTTTAAAAGCAAATATTTTTGTTTGGTCCTTTCCCCTCACCTCGTCCAGGATAGGAGCATCATTGGTTGCTATGTTCCATCCACGAACCTGGACTGTGTCCACTTGGCCCCGTGTGGTCCCACTTCTCATCAAAGATTATTTCTCAAGGACCATTTGGGAATCCACGTTTCCCAAGGATTATAGGGATTGAGAACCTTGTTTGTGAGCCTACTCCTACCTCAACTCCCCAATCATCATCCCTTACCCCTAGCGGACCAATCCCCTTGCTTGAAGAGGAAGAAAGCTCCATTCTTCAATCTGTAGAAATTTCTGAATCTTAATTCTTATGCAGAAATTATTTTTGTTAATCCGGTTAAGCTTCTCCTACTTATACAAGTTATCAACTGAATAAATTCAAGTTAACATCAAAGCAAAACACAACAGATCTCTACCAATTCAAATCTAGAATAAGCACATGCACACATAGACAAAGTGACACAGTTATTTCTGGACAAACTGTCCCCGGAAAAACCCAATGTGCTAAAACTGATCTCTGGCTACTGGAGGGCTCTATTATTAAGAATATTTCTGAATACACAACTTTTGGTTCCAGATCTGGAAAACCCTACAAAGAAATCTCTAGATTTGCAGCACCTAGCTGATCTAAGACCAACAATATTGACTGATTCACACCCTCAAATGGAATTTACAGATTTCAGCCAGATCTACGCCTAGAAACCCCGCATCCGGTTTCTCTAAAAGACACCGCCGCCTTCCGGGCCCCGTCGGGCTCCGCGTCGCCCCTGATGGCTCTAAATGCCCAGACCATGTTTACCGGAAGGACCCTGTGGGACGCACGGGTGACGTAGTCACTACGCCCTCTCTATGTCTCTCAGAACTCCTCGAAGGGTTTCAAAATCACCCCGTCCTGTCGTTGTCACGTTGCTGTCTTTTGTCAGTTATCCTGTTGCCGCTACGCCTTCCTCCGTGTTGTCTTTCCGATCTCTTCGCTTTTTGTGTACTCCTAGACCCCGGGATCAGATCATCCCCTTGGTCTAAATTCCCCTCTCTGCAACTGAAACACTTGAGAATTCTTAGCAACCCCGCACTAGAATCTCAGCTTAGCTTCAGTGCTCTGCCTCTATGTGTGTTACAAATGACCCCAAGTCTTTCCTCTATACTTTTCTCGTTGACAAATCAACGGCCAAGATTAAATCTTTAATCAATGGCTAAGATTAAAAGAAAGCTTGATCCGTGTGACTTAAGACAATTTCATCACATGTTTAATTAAATTCACTTTAATTATTTTATTTTCCTAAGTTTTAACTTAAGAAATACATTAAAATAATTAATTAATTTAATATCTCCTAAACCAGATGAAATTTCCCAAATCCATTTCTGGGTCTTGTAGATCAGGTGAACTCTAGTCCTTCCCCAAAATTTGGGACCTAGAGCACAACTAATGCTACCCCAAATACACAAAATCTCAACACTCCCTCTTAGCATCAAGGGTGTGCTCTAGCAATACATCACACTTATGCATTACATGATTTTGGGCACTGGTTCTGTGCTGCTGAAGCTTGGCCTCCTGCCACTCAACTCTGCACTATTGTTGCCATTCTGTACTGCTGCCCATGACTCTGCCACTACTGTACTGCAGCTCCCTCTCAATATGATGCATATGTGCTACTCATAGCACTGCCACTGTTGATCTGTTGCACTGCAACTTCAGTTGTTGAGAGAAACAACTGAATCTCCTGTCCAATCTTTGACAGACAAGTCAAATGGGTTGCATCCTTATCACTGAAGCTCCATAGGCTACAGATCTGTGCTGGCATCTAAAGAACGATGCATAGCTACAGCTCTGCCTGCGTAATCAGACTCCCTCTGCACTACTGAAGTCACATCAGCTCCTTGTGCTAAAATCTATCACGCAACTGCTACACTGCGCTGTCCCTCTGAAGCTCTCTGCACTGTTGCAGCTCTGCACTACATAAGCAATACTGCACTGCGTTGTTGCATCTCTGCACTACGTAAGCAATACTGCACTGCGTTGTTGCATCTCTGCACTACGTAAGCAATACTGCACTGCACTGCTGAAGTCACATCAGCCTCTGCGCTGCTACTACTTCTACGTTGTTGCTGCTATGCTTTGCGCTGCTCCTCCCAGCCTCCAGATCTGCCTCTGCTTATGCCTCATCTATGATCTATGCACCCACTGCTCCACTTATCCCGCTATTGTCTTAGGGCTGTCGTAGCTCACTTGTGATCCAAGAGATGAGCTGCTCAAGGATCCCGCCTTACCTCCATGTAGCTCCTCTACATGTCCATGTCACCCCACCCCATGGTTCATGAGCACTCATGGCTACATCATCTCTGGACCCATCATCTACCACTGCTGCTCTCGAAGAAGATGCTTCCTTTTCCTTCTTCTTTTCTGGACAATGGCTGGCAAAATGTCCCATTTCGCCACACCGGAAGCACTTGATCTTAGAAAGATCCTTCTTCTTCTTCGGCTGCTTCTTCGATGCCAACACTGCATCTTCCTCCTCTTCCTTCTTAACCTTGCTCAATGCAGGGCTGTGCTGCTTCTTGGTGAACCTTCGTAGTTCTTCTTGCTACAGGATCGACCACAAGCTATCCCAATCTGGGATGTCCGCTCTGCCCAAGATACTTTGGACAAAGGTTTCCCACTCATCCGTGACTGCATTGAGGGCAATCATGACTATCACTCCATCATCTACGGTTGCACCCGTTGCAGTCAGCTGATCCCTGATTGACTGCAATCTGAAGAGGAAGTGTTCGATGTCTTCTCCCTTGGTCACCATGAATGACCTCATTTGGGACTCCAACAACATCTTTCTTTGGACTAATTTCCCCTCATATAGGGAAGTCAAGGCCTTCCACATCTCATTAGTTGTCTTCTTCTCAGCTATGTTGTAGAAATTTCTTGACTTTCCCACCCCGGTTTTCAGTTTCACCTTATTTCTCCAAATAGTTAAATGCCCTTTCCCATATCCTTACATTCAACAAACTGGAAAATAAATTTTTGCTGAAAACACAAATTCTGGAAAATTTACAGAATGCTGGAAAATGCAGAAATAAAAATCAGCAAGCTTAAAACAGCCATTCAACACATTTAAACACTGAGATTTTTGGTCAACATGACCCTGGAAAAACCCCCTACAACTCTTGGGGAAAACCAGTTTGAGAGCTCCTTATTTCTGAAAAATGCTTTTTACAGTGAGAGAAATATTCAGAAAAATCAGCAAGTAAACTTTTACAACTTATCTCTTAGACTCTTTCCGTGCTTAACCACCGCCTCGGAAAACGTGCAGACAGTAAAACTGAACCAGCAATAAATGCTGTGCGTATTTCCTTGAAAAACGTGCCCAAAAATTACAGCATTAATTTCTGCTGTACGGCCTCCTCTTTTTGCGTGCAGAACAGCAATAAATGCTGCTGTACGGCCTCCTTGGAATGCGTGCAGCTGTATTAAATGCTGCTGTACGGAAACCTGCCTCGATTTTTGTGCCAGCAATCAGCTACAGGCTGTACGGCCTGTCTAGAAAAGCGTGCAGCAAAAAAACAGCAGCTTCTCCCTCGAAATCTGTGCCCAGAAAATGGTACGGCTGCCTTGGAAAACGTGCCACAAGCTGCTGTACGGATTCTGCCTTGGAAATTGTGCCAAATCTGCCTTGAACTGTGTGCAAACTCTGCTGTACGGTCTTGCTGAAATATGGCCTTGGAATGTGTGCCAAGCTGCTGCCTCCTTCTCCTCACTGCTCAGAAATCTCCCTTGCTCTCTTGCTCTCTTTCTCCCAATCTGCTCATGAAAGAATGAATGACCTTTTCCTCCTTTTCCTCCTTTAACCTAACCCTAAGTGACTTTTGGGGAATCCCTAAATCCAATGGCTGAGATAGATTGAGATCTAGGGCCGAGATTAAATGCTCATTTAAATCTCACTTTCTATTTTTTAATTCACCCCACTTTAATAAAGACCCACTTAATCTTTTATTTCCAAAGTCACTTTTTCCTTTCTAATTTTACATTGACTTTATTTAAAGTCACTTTAACTTTAGTAACTTTATCACTTAAAGTCACTTTAAAATTAGATTTGACTTTATAACTTTATAAAGTCACTTTAGTAACTTTATCACTTCAGTCACTTTTAAATTAGATTTAACTTTATAAAAAATTATAAAGTTACTTTAGGAGAAAAATTAAATTCTTTTGGACACTTTTCCCTAGGCCAAAGATCAAAGCCTTAGGGAACCACCTGTCCTCCGGTACCAAATTTCAACACTCCCTCTTACCGAAGAAGGTGTTCCTCACCACACCCATCTTGTCTCTGAAGTAGACATGCTTGCCCCATGGTAAGGCTTTGGTAAGAATATCTGCAACCTGCTCATCAGTGGGAATATACTCAAGCTTCACAGCTCCTTTCTGAACATAGTCTCTGATGAAGTGATATTTGATCCCGATATGCTTTGACCTGTCATGAAACACTGGATTCTCCGTGAGTTTAATGCAACTCTGATTATCACAGTAAATCACTGAAGGTCTCAACGGCTGACCAAATAAGCCAAACAACATCGTGCGAAGCCAGATGGCCTCACAACTAGCTAGACCGGCTGCCATATACTCTGCTTCCGCTGAACTCAATGCTACCGATCACGTTTTTGGCCGAACCATGACACCACCGTCAACTCCAACCCAAAATAGCACTGCGTTCTTCCTATCGGTTGCCACCGCTCCAATCGAATCGCTGTTACCCGGCCAATCTCACTCCATCCTCGCCCGTAGTCCGGCATCACATAATCCATCGTCCCCCTAAGTACTCTAAAGCAAGTTTGCAGCCACCCAATGAACCTTCCAAGGCTCACACATAAACTGACTCATCATGTTGACTGCAAAACAAATATCTAGCCTACTGTTGACCAAATACATCAAGGAACCAATCAGTTGTCTGTACAATGTGGGATCCACCAACTCGGAATCCGAAGCATGAAGCTTCTTCCAGTTGGTGATCATTGGTGTCGACATGGGTTTACAATCTCCATGTGGAATCTGCCAAGGATGTCCACAATATACTTCCCCTGCCCCAGGAAGAAATGCCCCTCTTCCTGCCACACCTCCAAACCCAAAAAGTAATGCATCAAGCCGATGTCCTTCATCTCAAACTCTGCCGCAAGATCTCTCTTGCAGTGCTCTATGAGTCTCTCTGCACCTGTAATGACTAAGTCATCCAAATACAGCACCAGAATGAGAGGCTCCTCACCTATCACAATATAGTAGAGGTTCGGATCTGCCTCACTCTTTGTGAAACCCATCCCCTGCAAGTATGTATCTATCCTGGAGTACCAAGCTCTGGGAGCTTGCTTCAGGCCATAAAGGGCCTTCTTCAGTCTGTACACATGGGACTCCTTCCCATGCACCTCAAAGCCCTGTGGCTGCTCAATGTACACCTCCTCCTGTATGAAGCCATTGAGAAATGCGGTCTTCACATCCATCTGGTGGATCTTCCAACCCATCTCTGCTGCTATCGATATAATGGAGCGGATCGAAGTATATCGAGCCACGGAGCGAAGGTCTCCTCATAATCAACTCCCTCTACCTGGGAGAACCCTCTAGCCACAAACCTCGCTTTGAATTTCTCAATGCTGCCATCTGCCGCATGCTTTACCTTGTAAAGCCATCTGGAAGTAACCACGGATTTGCCCTCAGGCCTCGGCACCACCTCCCAAACATCATTCTTCATGATAGAAGAATACTCCTCCCGCATGGCCTCTCTCCAGACCTGCTGGCTAGCTGCCTCCTCATAGCTAGAAGGCTCAGAGTCAAGGATGCTGGTAGCCATTGCCATATAGCTACAAAACCTCTCAGGTGGTCTTCTCTCTCTGACCGGCCTCTTAGGCCCAGCAACAGATGTGGCCTCTCTCAAGGTGTCCTAAAGCCACTTGGGCTTCCTCTTCCCTGAGCATACTTCTCCCATTGGAGAATGAAACTCCTCCTCATCATCATCAGGAGCCTGAACTCCTGACTGTCTGTCTGTTGTCCTCCTGCCTGCACCTGAACCTGTAGAAGCTGAGGTACCGTGTGAACTGTCCATCAGTGGACTCCCTAGTGAACTGCTCTGTGGACTACTCTGCATGCTGCCCAAAGCACCACCCCTCTGACTCTGTGAGCCACTGCTCACTGACGGACCTGACATCGTCATGGATGTACCTCCGGATCCTCCTGATCCCTGTCACTGACTCAGCTGCTGCTGAGGGTCTGGCTGATCCAAATACTCTAACTCCCGTGACCTCCTAAAGGCCCTATCCTCCTTGAACTTCACATCCCACCTAACAACAACTTTCCTCTGTGCAGGAATGTAAATGCGAAAGGCCTTTGAGGTCTCACTGTAGCCCACAAAGATACCCTTCTCTGCGGTGGGCTCTAGTTTGGTCCTCTTCTCCTTGGGTATGTAGGAGTATGTGATACACCCAAAGATACGAAGATGACCAATATCAGGCTTCTTCCCAGAAAAATCCTCCTCCAGAGTCATATGCCCCAAGGCACGATGCAGACTCCTGTTCTGCAAATAAACAGCTGTGTTGCAGGCCTCTGCCCACAAAAACAATGGCAACCCTTGATCATGTAACATGGCTTTGGCAGCCCCTCCGATGGATCTGTTCTTCCTCTCCGCAACCCCGTTCTGCTGGGGGTTGTAAGGAACAGTGAGCTCCCTCCTAATGCCCGCCTCCGCACAATAGTCAACAAACTCTCCAAGGGTGTACTCTCCTCCATTGTCCGACCTCAGGGACTTGATCTTCCGACCTGTCTGTGTCTCCACAAGAGCTCTGAACTCCTGAAACCGCTTGAAGACCTCACTCTTGGTCTTTAAGAAATAAATCCAGGTCCTCCTGGAGTGATCATCAATGAATAACACATAGTACTCATATCCACTCAAGGAAACATGAGACATCCGACCGCTCACATCTGAATGAATCAAATCAAGTATCCCAGTCGCTCTGCTGTCACTGCTGGGAAAAGGGGATTTGGCAAACTTGCCCATCGCACATCCTCTACAAGTATCAAAGTGATCAATACTGAAATCTGGCACACCTGTAGTGATCTCCCGCAAAGTCCTCAAGGCTCCATGATACATGTGCCCCATCCTGCGGTGCCAAATCTCACACTGCTCAGAACTGCTAGCTCTGCTGTCGGTACTATTGCTCAATGCCAAAAGGGACTGAAATGCAAACTTGTACACCTTTGCATGGCGTACACTTATCACTCTAGCTGAATCAGCTGGAGTGCCCCTGGGATACATCAACACCTGTCCTCCCCTGAATAGTATCTCATATCCTCTGTCCTCCAAAGCTGAGACGGATATGAGGTTCTTCCTCATCCCTAGCACATAAAGAACATCTGACACCTTCAAGGGAGGTTTAGACTCCCTCTGAAATGTCAGCGTTCCCACACCGACTGCTCTAACAACTCTGTCATCACCGAGTACTACCTCTATATCAGTGCCACTCTCTGAAAGCTCTGAGAAGTACTCACGGACTCCCGTCATGTGACGTGAAGCCCCACTGTCCACATACCAGATACCCGAAGATGCTCCGCTAATCGAGGGAAATGCATGCTCCCTCTGAACCTCTATGGCAGATAATCCTGCACTAGAAGACTCACACGCAATGAACCCAAACTCCCGATCAAAGCGATCTGCAAAGTCCTCAACCTCTGCTGAAGCTGCCATGCTCTGGTTCTTCCCCTTCTTCTTCTTCTTCTCCGGACACACAACTGCATAGTGTCCCATCTTCCGACAATTCCAACACTTCACTTTGGAATAGTCCTTCTGTGAGTTATCCTGTTTACCTTTACCTTTGCCTTTGCCCCCACCATTGCTTGTGGAAGCCTGCTTCTTGCCTTTGCCTTTCTTGCGTCCTGCCAACAGTGCTACATCCTCATCCTGCTCAACTGGCTTGGCTGCCCCAAGCTGACCTTTCTTGATCTCTGTCTGAATGCAATCATCCCAAAACCTCTCCCATGTGGGAAGGGTCTCACGTGCACAAACCCCATCAGCAAAGTTCATCCATGAACTAGGGAGGCCATTCACTGCTATCCGCACCAACTCAGTGGGTTGAATGACCTCTCCAATTGCTGCCAACTCATCTCTCACATTAGTAATCTTTGTGAGATATCCAGCTGCACTATCAGTCTTACCCATCTTAATGGTTTTCAGCTTCTCCTTCAAGACCATTTTCCGGTTCTCATTGGTACTTTGGTAGAGATTGGACAATGCTGTTCACATCTCATGAGCATTTCTCTTTCCTCTCACATGAGGAATGCAATGGTCTTTGATTCCGTCTAGGATCAGTCTCTTACCCTTGTTGTTCTTTCTATTATATGTTGCCAACTGAACAACATCAGTAGGCACATTAACAGGCTGCTGTTGGGTATGAACCATGATATCCCAGACTTCTGCCTCCTCAAAGATACTCTGCATTCTCTCCTTCCAAACGCTGTAATTGGTATGCCCATCCAACCTATCCTCCACCCTCAATCCCAATGACATCCTGCTGTCCTAAAAATTAGCACTGCTGTAGTAAAGATAAAAATTCTGTTTGTGAAAAAAATCAGCTTGCTGGAATTTTCTGAGTGAAAAATCAGTAGGCTGTATTTTTCTCCTTGCTGTCCCAAACTACACTTTCAGCACTCAAGCTCTGATACCATGTAGAAATTTCCTGTTTTCCCACCCCGGTTTTCAGTTTCACCTTATTTCTTCAAATAGTTAAATGTCCTTTCCCATATCCTTACATTCAACAAACTGGAAAATAATTTTTTGCCGAAAACACAAATTCTGGAAAATTTACAGAATGCTGGAAAATGCAGAAATAAAAATCAGCAAGCTTAAAACAGTCATTCACACATTTTAACACAGATATTTTTGGTCAACATGACACTGGAAAAACCCCCTACAACTCTTGGGGAAAACCAGTTTGAGAGCTCCTTCTTATTTCTGAAAAATGCTTTTTACAGTGAGAGAAATATTCAGAAAAATCAGCAAGTAAACTTTTACAACTTATCTCGTTTTTCGTGCTTAACCACCGCCTCGGAAAATGTGCAGACAGTAAAACTGAACCAGCAATAAATGCTGTGCGTATTTCCTTGAAAAACATGCCCAGAAATTACAGCATTAATTTCTGTTGTACGGCCTCCTCTTTTTGCGTGCAAAACAGCAATAAATGTTGTTGTACGGCCTCCTTGGAATGCGTGCAGCTGTATTAAATGCTGCTGTACGGAAATCTGCCTCGATTTTTGTGCCAGCAATCAGCTACAGGCTGTACGGCCTGTCTAGAAAAGCGTGCAGCAAAAACAGCAGCTTCTCCCTCGAAATCTGTGCCCATAAAATGGTACGACTGCCTTGGAAAACATGCCACAAGCTGCTGTACGGATTCTGCCTTGGAAATCGTGCCAAATCTGCCTTGAACTGTGTGCAAACTCTGCTGTACGGTCTTGCTGAAATATGGCCTTGGAATGTGTGCCAAGCCGCCGCTCTTCTCACCGTTCAGTCTCCTCTTTGCTCTCTTACCTCTTCTCTCAATCCGCTTCGCTTATGCTAGCCGGGAATGACCTTTTCCTCATTTTCCTCCTTTAACCTAACCCTAAGTGACTTTTGGGGAATCCCTAAATCCAATGGTCGAAATAGATTGAGATCTAGGTCGAATTAAATGCTCATTTAAATCTCACTTTCTATTTTTTAATTCACCCCACTTTAATAAAGACCCACTTAGTCATTTATTTCCAAAGTCACTTTTCCTTTCTAATTTTACATTGACTTTATTAAAGTCACTTAAAATTAGACTTTAGTAACTTTATCACTGTCACTTTTATATATATAATTAGACTTTAGTAACTTTATCACTAAAGTCACTTAGAATTAGATTTGACTTTATAAAAATTATAAAGTCACTTTAGGAGAAAAATTAAATTCTTTTGGACACTTTTTCCTAGGCCAAAGATCAAAGCCTTAGGGAACCACCTGTCCTCCGGTAACCAAATTTCAACATATGTGTGGTACAATATGGTCCTTGATACTGTCCATTATCAGCCGCTTGGCATGCCTAGCCGCTTCTCTATGCTTCCGTAGGAGATCCGCATCTGTCGGTGTGGCCAGGGTCTACTCTGCATGGTCTCTTAGACCATATGCCTCTAGGACAATCAGGATCCTAGCTTTCCATACCGAAAAGTTTGAGAGGCCCTCTAGCCTATCCTGATCACGCAGTCCATGAGGAGCCATCTGCTCAGAGTGTGTCGGAGCTCCTCTTCTCTATGCTAGAGATCTTGGATCTAGGGTCCTTTTCGAACTGGGAACCCTCTGCTCCCTTTGACACTTGATTTCCCTCCTTGGAAATCTACCAAATCAACTATGATTCCGCTTCTTCTTTGATACTCTGCCCAAACTGCAAGTTTCCTTTGGCAAAAAACTCTCTGAGAAGCTGATCTCTTCCAGAACTTTGTCACTTGTGCTAAGGTTAAAAATCTGAAAACTTCAGAAGTTTAACCCCGCCAGCTCTTCTGAATTTATGCAACTTTTTTGTAGACTTTTTTTGGATCTGACAGAATCAGATCTGAATCACACTAGCTAGCTTCAGACACAACCAACATTGTTTCTGAGCTGCCTCTGCACAGTACAGCGCTGGACAGCGTCACCCTTTCCTCTGCGTGAATCTCCTCCTGAAAACTGTGTTGTCCCTTCAGATTTGCTTTTTTGCTGCCTTTCTAGCTGCTTTCTGCAGCTAGATCCTTCAGATGCTTCAGCTGGTGACCCTTCTAGATCCGCAATTACTCTGATACCATGTAGAAATTTCTGAATCTTAATTCTTATGCAGAAATTATTTCTGTTAATTCAGTTAAGCTTCTCCTACTTATACAAATTATCAACTTAATAAATTCAAGTTAACATCAAAGCAAAACACATAACAGAACTCTACCAATTCAGATCTAGAATAAGCACATACACACATAGACACAGTAACACAGTTATTTCTGGACAAACTGTCCCCGGAAAAACCCAATTTGGGAAAACCGGTCTCTGGCTGTTGGAGGGCTCTATTATTAAGAATATTTCTAAATACACAACTCTGGGTTCCAAATCTGGAAAACCCTACAGAGAAAGCTCTAGATTTGCAGCACCTGGCTGATCTAAGACCAACAATACTGACTAATTCACACCCTCAAACAAGATTTACGTAATCCCCAACCAAACATCTAGGCTCTTAGAACCGGCATCTACCTCTCCTCGAAAGACACAAAGGTCGCTCCTCAAGCCCCCGCTAGGCTCTCGCGTCGCCGTTGACGGCCTCCAAATGCCTGGCCATGTCACTGGAAGGGACTGCGTTACCCCAGACTGGGTGACGTAGTCACTACGCTGCCCCTAAGGGTCTCTTCGTAACCCCTGAAGGGTTTCCTTAAAATCACGTTGTCCTTGTTACTGTTGCTGCTGCTGTCTGCTGCTGCTGCCTTCCTCTGCGTTGTCTTTCCTGATCTCTTCTCTGCTTCTTGTGTATTCTAGACCCCGAGATCAAATCATCCCCTTGGTCTAAATTCCCCAACTGAAACACTTGAGAATTCTTAGCAACCCCGCCCTAGAATCTCAGCTTAGCTTCAGTGCTCTGCCTCTGTGTGTGTTACAAATGACCCCAAGCCTTTCCTTTATACTTTTCTCGTTGACAAATCAACGGCCAAGATTAAATCTTTAATCAATGGCTAAGATTAAAAGAAAGCTTGATCCGTGTGACTTAAGACAATTTCATCACATGTTCAATTAAATTCACTTTAATTATTTTATTTTCCTAAGCTTTAACTTAGGAAATACATTAAAATAATTAATTAATTTAATATCTCCTAAAACGAGATGAAATTTCCCAAATCCATTTCTGGGTCTTGTAGATCAGGTGAACTCTAGTCCTTCCTCAAAATTTGGGACCTAGAGCACAACTGATGCTACCCCAAATACACAAAATCTCAACACAATCCATCTTAGGGAAAGGGTTCTTAGGGTCACTTTCCACCTATCCATTGACATATACTTTACAGGTGATTCCTACACTACCGGAACTCCTCCCATCTGTGAAATTCCGTAAAGAGCAGGGAGTCTTAGCCGTGGTGATAGTGAGCTAAGCCTTCGTCGTTGCCCTATTAGGAACCCCTTTAGGTCGCCTGCTAGTTTGAGCATTAACAAGGCCTACTTGGCCCCTAAAATAAAATAATGTACAAAATAACTAACCTTTGGTGACAAGCCCACCAAACTAGCTCATAAACAAAAGAATAAGCCTCTCAAGATGTCAAATGACCAATAGTACATGTCATTGGGCCTTAGAGGAGGCTTGATGAAGTCCATAAGTGCCATAATATGAAATAGGACTCCCAAAAGTAGTGGAGGACTCCCAAAAGTAGTGGACCAGGGGTTGGCCCCTTTTTCTCCAAATAATAAACCTGTGGTGCTCCCAAGGGGTGTAGGCGCACAAATCAATAGAGAACCGAATATAAGAAGAAAGTCAAGATATTGAGGATTGACTATGGAACCGTATATGAATCAAATGAATTCAATGACTTTTGCAGAGAGGCTGCCATTAAGAGGGAGACAATTGTTCCATACACTCCTGAACAAAATGGAGTTGTTGAAAGGAAGAATCGAACAATCATGGAAGCCACTCATGCCATGCTCCATGATCAAGGCCTACCGAAGTTCTTATGGGGAGAAGTTGCCAACACTGTCGTGTATGTTCAAAATAGGAGCCTGTATCAAGCATTGGATTTCAAGACACCCGAAGAAGTTTTCACTAGTAAGAAACCTAATGTTTCTCATTTTAGAATATTTG
Organism: Pinus albicaulis; assembly: GCA_034641835.2. Classification (NCBI taxonomy): domain Eukaryota; kingdom Viridiplantae; phylum Streptophyta; class Pinopsida; order Pinales; family Pinaceae; genus Pinus; species Pinus albicaulis. The sequence continues at coordinate 1,431,508,382 of CM076580.1, forward strand.
GTTGTCCCGTGTATTTTCATGTGCCTAAAGAGAAAAGAAACAAGTTGGAAGCATCTGGGAAGAAAGGTATATTTGTTGGCTTCAATGAAAATTTAAAGGCATGTAGAATCTATGTGCCTGGTCAAAGAGATGTGGAAGTAAGCCATGATGTCACCTTCGATGAAGACATTGATGATGATCTCCCCATCCCTAGGAAGGGCATTGATGATGCTCCATCATGGAAGCCACTCATGCCATGCTCCATGATCATGGAAGCCACTCATGCCATGCTCCATGATCAAGGCCTACCGAAGTTCTTATGGGGAGAAGTTGCCAACACTGTCGTGTATGTTCAAAATAGGAGCCTGTATCAAGCATTGGATTTCAAGACACCCGAAGAAGTTTTCTCTGGTAAGAAACCTAATGTTTCTCATTTTAGAATATTTGGTTGTCCCGTGTATTTTCATGTGCCTAAAGAGAAAAGAAACAAGTTGGAAGCATCTGGGAAGAAAGGTATATTTGTTGGCTGCAATGAAAATTTAAAGGCATGTAGAATCTATGTGCCTAGTCAAAGAGATGTGGAAGTAAGCCATGATGTCACCTTCGATGAAGACATTGACGATGATCTCCCCATCCCTAGGAAGGGCATTGATGATGCTGCGGAAAAACAAGATGAACCTTCGTCAAATGAGCCTATGTTCGATGTTGAGGCCTGATGGATCTCATTGATCCACCTCCTAGTGATCCCTCTACCTCAAGGAAAATACCATTGTGTCTCATAGACACTCTTGAAGATGCTAAAAAACAAACTGCTCCAAGCAAGACATTTCACGAAAGTAAGAAGCTAAACAGGTATCAAGGGTACTTAGTTGCTATGAGTACTATTGTTCAAAGTTCAAACCGAGGCATGTACGTTCGAAGAAGTTGTAAAGCGCCTAGTCTGGAAGGATGCGATGAATGAGGAATATGAATCTATCATGAAAAATGTGTCTAGGATGTGGTGCCTAGACCGAAGGACAAGTCTGTAGTCAACTCAAAATGGCTATACAAAATTAAACATGGAGCAGATGGGAGTGCTGAGAAATATAAGGCCAGGTTTGTTGCTCAAGGCTTCTCTCAAAAGGAAGGAGTGGACTATGACAAGATATTTGCACCGATTGCCCGATATACCACTATCTGATCTATGATTGCTCTTGCTACCTCTCAAGGATGGAGCCTACATCGAATGGACATTAAGACTGCTTTCTTGCATGGCTCGCTTAAGGAGGCAGTCTAATTGGAACAACCTCAGGGGTTCAAAAGTACAAGATCGAAGGACACATGTATGCAGGTTGAAGAAATCTCTCTATGGGTTGAAGCAAGTCCATAGGACTTGGTATGAGACAATTGATAGCTATCTTATGAAGTTGGGATTTACAAGGAGCGATGTTGATCCTAACCTATACTTCAAGGTTGAAAAGGACATGCCTCTCATTTTGGTCCCTTATGTAGATGATCTTTTTCGACAGGTGCAAACGCTCTCATTTATCAATGCAAGAGGGAGTTGACTTCTGAATTCGAAATGAAGGACCTAGGACTGATGCACTACTTTCTAGGCTTGGAGGTCTGGCAAAAGTCAGGTGAGATTTTCCTTTTCTCAAGGAAAATACATTGTGAAGTTGCTCAAGTGATGTGGGATGGTGGATTGTGAGTTTGTGTCTACTTCGATGGAACTCAACTTCAAGAAGCTATGTGGAAGTGTTGTTGGACCTGAATTGGCAAACCATTCTGAATATAGACAACTTGTGGGGGCCCTAATGTTCTTGGTAAACTCTCGTCCGGACATATGCTTCGTTGTGAATACGTTGAGTCAATTTATGGTCGAGCCTCATCACATACATTGGATTGCTACTAAGAACTTCTTGAGATATCTCACGGCACAATCAACTATGGATCGAGATACACTGCCGAAAATTTGAGGCTACGTGGATATAATGATGTTGATTGTGCTGGCAGTGTGGTAGATCAAAAAAGCCGACTAGATGTTGCTTCTCATTGGCATCTGCTTCAATTTCTTGAATGAGCAAGAAGCACAAATCAGTTGCTCTAAGCACCATAGAGACCGATTACATTGCAGCTAGTATGGCCTGTTGTGAGGCTGTTTGGTTGAGGAAGCTCTTTAGTGAGTTATTTGAGCACGTTTTGGATATCACCGTGAACTTCTACGATAACCAGAGTGGGATTTGCCTTTCAGAGAATTCGTGTTCCATGACCGCTCCAAGCACACTGATATTAGCTACCACTTTATCTAGGATATGGTACAATGGGGAGCAATAAGGCTCCAACACATCAGGGTTGATGAGCAGGTTGCAGACACCCTTACTAATCCCTTGGGGAAGGTCAAATTCTTAACCTTTCGAGAGAAACTTGGAGTCGTGGAAAAACCCCCCCATGAGGGTCCCGCTTGAGTTGAACATTGAGCTCTGGGAGCTCCTGTGCGCTTGGGGTACTTCTTGAAGCTATGAGCGACCATAGGGTGAGTGGTTCACCTTCCCCTATAGGTACATTGTGCACAGGGTGAGTGGTTCACCTTCCCCTGTGATACCCCATGATGGTTGACATGTGTGTAGGGTAAGTAGTTCACCTTCCCCTATAGGTACGTTGTGAACAGGGTGAGTGGTTCACCTTCCCCTGTGATACCCCATGATGGTTGACATGTGTGTAGGGTGAGTAGTTCACCTTCCCCTACGAGACACACGTGTGCAAGGTGAGTGGTTCACCTTCACCTACAATTGATATATGCATAGGATGAGCAAATCGAATCCCAGGGTAGAGAGCATGAGACACTTGTGCGAATCAAAATCCTCCTTTTGCCCAACATATTTCCCTTGTGAAGAACTCGAGCTGCCAAGTGGAGGAGGTATTGGTGAATGAGGGAATGAACTCCCAATCAAATCTCATCAAGCCAATCAAAGAGATGACACCTCTCAAAGTTGCTCCCAATTTACCATGCGTAGAGTTGCCAATCAAGGAATGCATGGGCCTTTCTTGGTGATGTGTGGTACTTGAGGTGAAGTGGTATTGCCATGTGTGAGGGATAGTAGAGTTGGAGTGGAGACAAGACTCCACTAAACTCTCAAATAAAAAATCCACCAAATATTCTCCAACATGCAAGATATCCCACAAATTTTCGATTTGCCAAGTCACTAAATCGAACTCCACAAGTGTAGCAAAAAACTCGATTTTTACATGTGCTCAATCTCTTGATGGTGTCATGTGCCAAATCACTATTTAACTGTCTCTTGACTTGCTCTTTGACTTGAGATAATTTCCAAGTTATTTCCATGTCATTTTGTCACATAGAGTTCTCTTATTTTTCTCCATTTATTTATTTTTGGGCTATTTTATTGCCACATTTTCCCCTAGACTTAGGAAAAGTGAGTTTTGGGGGTTTATAATTCATTTTTACCCCTCAAAGTGTGTTTTAGTAGATAGTTGAGGAGAGGTGTAATTTTGAGCACACAATACCCATACAACTTCTCTAGACATCACTTATTACAATTTACAATAAGAATTTATTAAAATTTTCGTCTTGCAGGAAATTTAAAATATTTTAAAAATGACCCCTAGACCTAATCAAATTTCGTGAAACTTTACGAGTGATCTAGTATGGTAATATACAATGAGTTTAGACACTAGGGCTCACCCAAGGCCTTGCCATCAAGCCACACTACGACTTTGGAGTTATAACTGGGAGAAAAAACTCAATTAATGATTAAGTGTTGAAAAAGTACCAATAATTAACAAAGAAAAAAAAACTCCCCATAGTAAACTCACTTGATGACAATGTCCCAAGTTAACTAGGCCTGTTACATGACTCAATTCATCATACTAGCATCACTTTACATCATCCCCATAGGACTTGCAGGATCTAAGTACGATATAGAAAAAGATGAGAAGAAGAAGATAGAACTTAGAAGCTCTAGCTATTTCTGAACTCTGATGGTACATGAATCCTCCGACATATCCTTGGGCATGGAGTCTTCAATTCTTCAAGTATACTTCAGTGGCCAACAAAACCATATACTCAAAGATTTGTTTCTTTCCTTTGCTGGTTGGAAATCCTTCAGAAATACTCTTAAATTCTGTTTTAGATCTGAATGTGGTATTTAAAAAGATCTTACATACAGATTTGAACTTGAACTTGAAGACTTTAGGCCTAAACACCCTAGACGTCATGCATAGTTTACTCTAGTTTCTACTTATTTTATCTTTTGTTTAAGGGTATTTAATAAGTTGATTTAAATTTGGAATTTATCTTGGAATAACATCTTAAAATCAGACCTTAGATCAGCTTGCATGTTCATTTACCAAATCTACTTCTTCTTGGTGAATATCTAAATTGATTTGCTAGATTCAAGGCCTAGTTTGCAATTGTTGTATCTTGACAAGAGGGTTGTCCATAGATCTTTCCTAAGCCTGAAATTTTTGCAATAAATGTTCTTAAAACAGATTTAGAATAAGATCGTTTATCTTTCATAAGTGAGTGTGTCAAATTCCATTGGATAACTCTAGCTTACTTGCTTTTATCTAGACCTGTGTTGTAATAATCAATTGACCATAAAGGCTTGTTGTCACTCAGATTAAACAGGCACCACGACAACGGCTCAGGGCGGGAGTTGTCACTTTGATCCCTGCCCACTCCGTTCTAGCTATCTCCCAACATCAGGATATTGGGGGTAGTCCCTATGGAAATGAAATGATGGAAGACAAGTTGGGAACCAACTTGTTCGGGAGACACAGTTGAGTGGCCTAGCTACTTGGTTAATTTAGGCAAGATTTAAGGATTTGATTAGATTTAGAAATGAGACCAGTGCCTTATGGAGTCAAAACTCTTGCTTGTTACAAATCAAGACCAAGTAACCGGAAGGACAACCATCGCTTAAATGAGTTACTAACCTATATGAGATGCAAATCCTAAGATCCAAATGTGATACAAAGATCTTGGTTAATTTTAGATTATATGTCTAGTCTAAATGGGACCTCTCTCTTAACTTTTTTGAGACCAGTCTTTAGAGTAGGTTGTGGGGTGGAAGCCAAAAGAAAGCAAGCAAAGGCTTGATTAACGACACCTCCCCCTGTGTTCCAACCACCTAGTGCTTCTAGCGTTGCGGAGACGGTGGCTCTGAATACTGCAAGGTCATTGTGTTAACCACTAAAAAGGGGTTGAATCCCTCAAGCTAAATGAGAAAGGGTTTTCCTAGGAGTCTATCAACCAATTTTATGCATGGAGGTAAGTTATTATTGCAAGTTAAGCCTAGAATTCTTATGCAATGATTATGAGTGAGATTCTTAGTTTAAGATTTGCTTAAGTACTTTAAGTTATGATGAATCTTCAAAGACAAGAGTACTTATAAATCAAATGCAATCTTACAACCAACAAAGTGCCAATAACTTAGTGCCAATGTCAAATCCACAAGATGCCAATTACTCAAGATATTCAATCAACAATCTTACGCCACGATTATGTTCTTACACAATGCCAATAATGAAAATATGCTCAATTAAAATAAAACTTAAGATGCCAATTTCTCAAAATAAACAATAAAATTACCAAAGCTTCTTGAGATTATGAAACGTAGAGCACTTATTCAATAATGATTCAACCACAACGTCAATTAGATCTTAATGCCAAAGTCATTTAGCTCATCAACAAGATTAGAAGATTTACAACTTAGATGTCTGAATGATTTTAGAGTCAAGTTAACAAATTTTCAAATCTAACACAAGACAAGCAATTGCTAGAGATTAATAACATAAAATCACCATGAACCAACTTAATCATAAAAGAACTATTTATGATGAAGTACAAGTCAGCAGTAAATATGTCACTTTAAACCAAGAAACTGCCAAGCATGCGAAACATAAAATGAACAATGAGCTGCCCAATGACTTGCCAATGTAAATTTATGAATTTTAGCCCACTTAAGATGCAATATTCAGAATATATAAGATCTCAAAACTCTTATTACAGCAGCAAGAAAAGTATGCAATTAGAGAGCTACTAATGTAGTAACTTATGCCAAAATATGCCCAAACCTTACGAAATGTTGAAACGACTCTACCAATGAGCAATTACAAGTTTTTAGGGCTTCTTAAGATGTGTTATTCAGAAATTACCAGATCTGATGTATTAAGTTATGCAGAGATTTTCCAGCAAGCTAACAAGTAGATCTAGGCTAGATATTTAATGCCCTATGGGCCTACATTAGCCCCTAAACATAAAATAATGTGCAAATTAACTAAATTTTGGTGACAACCCACCAAACTAGCTCACAAATGAAAAAGTAAGCCTCTCAGGAGGTCAAATAATAATCTATGCATGTCGTGGGGCCCTCCAAGAGGCCTAATGAGGTCCATAAGTGCCATAATAATGATAAAACCCTGAAAAGGTGACGGACAAGGGGGTGGCCCCTTGATCTCCAAATAGTAAACCTATGGTGCTCCTCGTGGGTGTGGGGGCACACCAATGACCTTATGGGTCTCCATATGAATCGAAGATGCCTATAGACCATTTGTGAGGGCTCAAATGATGAAATGAATGTTTCCATGTCATCGTACAAGTCATAGGACACCTGCCAAGTTTGTGGTGCACCTGTGGAGCCAATTGGGCATAGTGTACCAAATGTATCTTCCTCGTCCAAAAGGTGGATCTCTAGTAATCTCTGAACATCTGTGGAGATCCATGGAGTGTTGTCTACTACTATGGAGGCCCATGGCTCTCTACACACACCCTATATGTGCCAATGTAGCCCTCTAGAGGGTTAGGACCCCATATAGGGAGATCAAACCCAAACGGACACCATCTACAATCCTGCATAAGATCTAATGCGTCCCCTAGTCTTCTAGTACAACAAGTCATTAAAGAAATCGTGTAAAAGAGCTTACAAACCATAGACAACAAGTGGACACTTCATAATGGCATACCCTTCCATAGTGGGTTTTGGCATGTGCTAATGTCTTCAAGCTCCCTAGGTACCTTATTAGGTGGTTTCTACCTTTAGAGGGGATAGTATGTCCAAGGTACATCCCTCAAATGGTGGTGGTACAGATAAAGAGGTGAAATGGAATGGGGGATGAGAGGGGCAATCCTAGGCCACATATCGAGGCACAAGGGTAGCTAGAGAAAGGGAAGCCCACACCTGGGTGTATACTGTGTAAGAGGGAGCAATCGTGGTACATGAGGTGCCCCAACCTTGATTTTTCCACCCTTATTTATATGTCTTTTGTCTTTTATGGTTTTTCTTTGGTTAATTGTTCGAGGATCAAGGGCAAGAGCCCTGATATGTAATATATAGCAGTGATTACCCCCCTTTTGGTAAGGTGTTTTATTTCCCTCTAGGGGTTGGGACAATCATGGGTTCCCAAATGATAAAGGAGGTTCATCTAGGGCCTATGGAACTAGGGTGATGGCCATGGGTATGGGGTAGAGCTCATGTATTGGCTTTTGCCCACGTGCTAATTATGTTTGTCCCAGCCATCTTTTGCATTTTGTGGTACATTTTCCTGTTGAATGTGGCCATTTATGCTTTTACTTTTCTTTTTTAGCTACTTCAACTTTTGAGGCATCGTTCCAAGCCTAACCCAAGTTGGAGGCAAGGGAATGGGGAGAATAACCCTATGTGGAACTAGAGAGGCAATGTGGACCCAGGTGGGAGAAATGATGAATGGGAGTATAGTGAATGGAAGGGGAGTAGTATATGTGGATAAGGGAGCAGGATCACGCAAACAAAGTCAGGGTTTCCCAAGTAGTACCACCCTAAAACCAAATGGTTAGTAAAAGAGATCCCACGGAACTAAAATCCAAGGGCAACATCCAAAACAGATCAAGGGGACAGAAGCACAAACTAATCCCACTCTTTCCGTTGAATCCTCCCATCAATCCATGCCCACAAATGTCCATGATAAGTAAACCCGATACTCAATTACCAAATGACAAGACATACCTTTAGGTTCGGGAGGCCCACCTTCAAACATACGATCAATACAGATGGGTGAGGGACCACATAGCTAGCTCAGGTAGCGAAGAAATGGCACAACAAGCTAGTTGTGGGTTGCAAGGGGTTGTTGGTTGTCAGTTGAAGTCCATCTTGGAGAAAAATTTATCCTAGGGATGTCACCCAAGAAGTGGTGGGTAACAAGTGGCATCAAGATCCCTTCAAGCAAAATCGAATTCTTCAAGTGTGCATACAAGAAAATCCAAGTGTGAACCAATCGAGGAGTTAACTCATATCAAACTCCATGATCAAACCATGTGATGACACCTCATCCTCATGAAATGCGTTGATCCTCCTCTAGCAATTGTGTGGGCCTCCTTGGGAATTGTGTTGATCCTCCACTTGAGTGTGAGTGCCAAGAGTTAGAGCTAATAGGAGTGGTAGTGGAGACATGTCTCCATAAAAATATCAATCAAATATTCCATAAGATGTCCCCTCATGTGCATTAACTCCAAGGAATTCGATTTTCCAAGTCATCGGTTGCTTCATTAATTGCAAAAAAATCAATTTCATTGTGTGGGCAATGTATTTATGATGCAAGTTGTGAAATCATCTTCCGCTTGTCCGCTAACTCATTCCTTTGACTTGAGATAATTTCCAAGTCATTTCCATGTCATTTTATCACATGGAGCTATTTATTTTTCTCCATTTAATTTATTGCCAAATTTCCCACTAAACTTAGGAAAAGTGGGTTTTGAAGGTCTAGAACTTATTTTTTACCCCTCAAAGTGTGTCATAGTAGAAAGTTGAGGGTGAGAGGTGTAATTTTGAGCACACATACCCCATACAACTTCTCTAGACATCATCTATTACATATTACATTCAGATTTTATTCAAATTTCCGTCTTGCGGGAAATTTAAAAAAAAAAAAAAATGACCCCTAGACCTAATCAAATTCCACAAAATTTTACAAATGATCTAGCATGGTGATATAAATGACTCTAGACACTAGGACTCACCCTAAGGCCTCGCCTTCAAGCCGTACTCCGGCTTTGGGGTTATGCTTGGAGGAAAAAACTCAATTAATTATAAAGTCCCTATAAGGATATAATAATTAACCAAGTGAAAAAAAAAAAATTCTTGAGTAAACTCACTTGAAGACAAGGTCCCAAGTTACCTAGGCTTGTGACATGAGTCAACTCATCATACTTCAATCACTTTACAAGTTTACATCATCCCCGTAGGGCTTGTGGAATCTGAGTATAACAAAAGAAGATGAGAAAAAGAAATAGAGTTGAAAAACTTTGATGATATAGTGAACTTTGATGGTACATGAAGCCTCTGATACATCCTTGGGCATGGAGTCTTCAAAAAAAAATTGGGTACACTTCAGTGGTCAACAGGCTCAAGACTTAGAAGTTGGAACTCATGACAACGAGTTCCTTGGTATTCTAGACACAGAGGATTTGAACGCTGGAGAAAGAAGTTTGTGTAGTTCTACTTTAGATGACCCATTTCTCCTCTTGGACTTCTACCTCCCCTGCTTCCTCTACTCCTAGTTCAATTCTACACAGCCTTCTCAAGGCAAATTTGGAAACGGCTCCAGCAAAGAACAAGGATTGGCATAATGAGGGCTATCCACTGCCACATCAGCATTTTGCAGATTGTTGGAAATACTGAGAGGGGGGGGTGAATCAGTATTCCTTTCAATTAGAGCATTAGTTAATCTTCATTTATTATCAGTGTTTGTACAATGATAGCAGTAAACAAGAGGAACACAAATGCACACATTTTTTAAGGTGGAAACCCACTTCGGGACAAAACCACCTAATGCTTTTCTAATAATTCTTTAATATTCAACTCCAATTGAAAATAAAGCTCCAACTTCCTAGAATCTAGAAAAGCATTCTTCTCCATCTCCCACTGGATGGACGCTCCAACGCCCGAGATTCTTCAATAGTCAACTGAACGGATGCCCCAATACCCAATGAGCTACAACTCACCCTAGCACCACCCTACCACCCTATAGAAGAATAAAAGAAGAATGGACTCCCGTACCAGGGAAAATGGTCCACTTTACAATGATATAGAATGATGTAGAAGAAGAAGATATACTAGACCATAACCCCAACTTTAACACAACCACCTAATGATGATCCTAGACCTCCCAACACTGCCTCTTCAACCCTTGGCAGATAGATACTAGTACAATTTATACAATAATGTATTAATATGACTAAGAACAATGATACCTTTACAATGATTGTATGCAGTGCCACCCACTTGAAGACTTCATATGATGAACTTCTTGCTGCTGTTATGCACCTTGGTTTCTGCTCTTGTCATGCTACCCTCTGCTGCACCTTGATTTGCTTTTCTACCGTAGAAATTCTGGTCCTTTGCAACCCTTGACAACACATGATCTAGCTTTTTCTTGCCTTCTAGGAGCTCGATATTGAATCTGATGTATCTCTGTCATTTCAGATCCTCAATATCTGATTTTCAGTCTTGTAGTAGTCCTCTAAGTCATCTTTCCAATGCCACAGGTCTAACCCAATTTGGATTCTTGAAGAGCGAGTTATACCCAATCTCTCACAATGCCCTAATTATGGACTGTTTCAGCAGAGCGCACTTGTACGGCGTGCCACGTGTCACTGTTTCTTCATTTGTTTCTGAAATTGATAGAGAGAAAATTAAAGGTTGTGCACTATCTGTCACTTTTTACGGCATTCCAATCCGATACTTAGAGAGAGAGTTATGACGATTTTACCAATGTCACTTCTTTGAGATGAATTTCAGGAGCCTGCAAAAACCCTTACTTCCACAGATCATATCTCCCAAAATATTGTGCAACTTGATCTGAAATTTTTACTGCAGCTTCCTCAGGATTTCGGCTTCGCCTCATAAAAATTTCAGCTTCTCAGCCTTCGTAGAAAAAAAGTTAGAGCGAAAATGCCACGATGACCTGTTTCAGATGGCCGAATCCCTTGCCTAAGGAGGAAATGAAGATCACAATATATATGAATGCTTAAGTTGAGAAGGGCATCAACAAGTGAACGTGGGAGGGATTTTAGGAGCATAAAAAATATTAATTATGACTTTTCAATGACCCATGCCCCAACCCCATGGGGTTTTAGCCCACTAACCGGGGGTACAAACTTCAAACATGAATATCTCTCAAACCGTGAAGAATTACATGGCGTGCCATATATCAACGGAAACATCTCGACAAGTAGAAACCATCAAAAGCATTATTGACCCAGAATATATTAATTTGGTAGGTCAAAATTCCCATGCAATATTGGGTTAGTCCCTGGTGCTGCTTGGGTTGACATCAATGACAACCGCAGATCAACAATCTCCCCCTTTGGCATTGATGGCAACACAAGTACTCCCCCTACGATCATAACACCTCTTCCTTCAACATTCTCTCCCCCTTTGACATCAATGGCAAAGGATAACTCCCCCTGAAACACAACCATCCTGCGGACCTGTACACACTTCCACTCCCGCTGACACACAATCGTCCTGCAGACGTGTACACACTTCCACTCCCGCTTTATATTCTTGAAAAAGGAAAATCTAATGAGAACATGGGAGAATCCCAAGCTTTTTACGAAGATATTCAAATGCTTCACGAGGTAAAGGTTTAGTGAAGATATCAGCAATTTGTTCTTTTGTACAAACATACTCAAGTTTGATATTCTTTTCAGTGACTTGTTCTCTAACAAAATGATATTTGATTGGAATGTGTTTTGTTTTTGAATGCATGACAGGATTCTTGGAGATGCTGATGGCACTAGTGTTGTCACAGAATATGGGAATAGGCTCACTGAATTGTACTTGAAGATCTTGCAAAGTTTGTTTCATCTAAAGGACTTGAGTACAACATGATGCTACTGCAATGTATTCTGCTTCCGTTGTAGATAACGAGATTGAAGTTTGCTTTTTGCTCAACCATGATACGAGACAACCACCTAGATAGAATGCTGCTCCACTAGTACTCTTACGATTATCAATGCTTCCTGCCCAATCTGCATCTGTAAAGGCTTGAATAATGAGATTGTTACCCTTGGGATACCACCAGCCATATTCTTCTGTGCCCTTTA